>PVKA01005891.1:0-87455 GCA_004027165.1 Ctenomys sociabilis
CTCCCCTCTTTTCTTTTTTCTCCTTTCCCTCATCCCAGTTGTTCCTTTTCTTTGAACAGTTTTTTCCCTCTTGGGAAATAACTCTGGAATTCCATCTCACCCCAGAAACAAATTGTTTTCAGAAAGGTTGGTGTAGGGAAGTACCCTGATGACAAGGCTTCACTGAGGTGGGCTGGAGACTGGCAGATGTAGCTGGGGTGTGCAGGACAGGAGAGAGCTGGCTCTGTTTGCCTACCTCTGGAGAGATGGATGCTTTGGGCTGAGGCTGGGGAGGAGGTGGTGCCTTTGAGACTCTGGTTGGGGGCAGGCTAGACAGTCTGGGGTTGTGGAAGATCTGTGCATCCCTGTGATGAGGATGACATTTAGATGTTGGCTATACCTGGGGACACAAGTGTGTGTGTGTGTGTGTGTGTGTGTGTAGAGGACATTATGCTACTCAGGAGTAGCAAGAATTATGCCATAAGTTTCTCTTTCATGTCCTTTAAATATGCAAAATTGTGCCCTCTGGGTATGATTTTATTTTCTTTTTCAGTATGGTTTTTGGGAGGAATGCATCTCTCTCCTTCGGGAAGCCAGTAGGAAATGGGATTTGCAAGCTGGCCTGAGCTTCCATGCCACCAGGTGTGGAGCAAGCCCTGCCCTGCCCTCTCTGGTGCTCCCTCCCATCTCTGCAGGCTCTGGGCCTTCATCTGGATGGCGCTGACCACGTCTTCTGCAAGCAGCAGAGAGCAGTTGTTTTCTTAACATTTTCATGCTATTGGACCATCAAGTTAGTTTTTTTTTTAAATGTATTTCATACAGGGCCTCGTTATGTATCTTGGACTCATAGTAATCCTCCTATTTTCCACCTGTCCAGCTCTGGGATTATAGGCATGAGCCAACACGCCTGGACTCTGTCACTGGCTGAGTGCACCCAGGGGTGGGGTCTAGTGTGGCATTTGGAATCCAGTTAGTTTTATTTTTATTATTATTATAATATTTTTTTTTTATGCAACTGGGGATTGAACTCAGGCTCTTGCACTTGCCAGGGAAGCGCTTATTCTACTGAGCCATCTCCCCGGCCCCTCGAGTTAGTTTTAATAGATGTCCGAGTTGCATAAAGAGTTTACTTAGAATGAGGGCTGAAAGAGGGGTCTCAGGTGGAGTTTTCTTTTCTCAAACTATGCAATCCTAAAGTCAGTTCCGCATCTAGAACCTTTGCTGATAAATGAAGGGGATTCATCCAGCATCAGTACTGCGTCTATTACACCAGGGCCTTGTCCCAGCTGTGCACCAGGTCACAGTAGATCTCTCGCTAGCAATGTAGCACTGTCACAGCAGGCATCGTGATGCTCAGCTCTGCCAGGATCATCACCTTTCCCTCTACCACCAACTCTATGGCTGTTGTCACCCTATCACTGTGTCACCGCCATTTACCTCCCCAACACCACCTCTACTGCCTCTCCCGTCAGTACCCATGTGACCGAAGTTTCCTTTGTGCCAGGACACAGTGGTGCTGAACTCTATGCCTACGGGTTTCCTTCTGCCCCAGTGTGGGCCCTCTGAGGGAGAACTAGTTCAACTCTCTCTCTTGCAGATAAGATCCACAACAAATCTACGGACTGAATTTTCATTTTGTAGGTGAGGGAGTCAAGGTACAGGGAGGCTGAGGAAGTCATTTGAGGAGGTGCAAAGTCTAATCCTTCTCAATGGCTCAGATATGTCCCTGAAACTCATGCTGAAATTTACTTGCCATTTTAATAGTGAGAGGTGAGACCCTTAGGGAGTCATTGAGATTAGCATCCCCCTTAATTGTCACTAGGGTGGGTTAATTTATTAGACAAGCGAGTTTGCCCAGTCTCCCCTCTCAGTCTCACATGTGATCCCTGTGTCTTCTATCATGTTGTCACCCTGCATGAGGGCCCTTGCCAGAGTCTGAAAGTGTCACACTGCAGACTCTCCAGCCTCCACAATAATGAGCTTTCATTGGTTAAAAGTTACCCAGTCCATAGTATTCTATTGCAGCAGTAGAAAGAGGCTGTGACATCCATGGTGGACCCAGAACTGAAGGTCACAAGTAGACTCTCACCCTGCATGCTCCATGCCTTTGCTTATTTTTCTCTGTATGTAGAACAGGATCTACAGGGTCTCACTATGTAGATTGGACTCGTAGTGTTTCTCCTGTTTTCAGCCTCCCAAGTGCTAGGATTATAGGCACGCACTACCATGCCCAGTCTCAATTGCCATCTCAGTGCACCCTTCAGGTGGGGCCGGTGCAGTTGGAGATCGAACCCCAGCTGTCGCGCTCTGCCTAAGTAGGTGCTTTAGTTCACTGAACTGTCAGTCTGGCCTTTTTGCTTCTGTTTTCAGTCCACTGGGAATACCCTTCCTCCAGCACCATTCAAAATCCTTCGACTACTTTAGAGTTCCAATTCTGTCTTGCTTCTGGGTCGAGTTTTCCTGTTATTTGGAATGCATTTCCTTCCACCACTAACAGGGTGGTATGTTTACACTTGGGTCAGACCATGAAAGTGCATGTCTCCTGGGTGTGTTGGCTCTCCAGGTGGCAACAGTATTTTGCAGCTCCCTCCACCTTCTTCCTCTTGGGCAGCGCAGTGCTTTCCCACCAGGAGCTAAAGAAGCACAGGTGAAATGGAGCTGCACTTCTCCAGGAGAGTGAGGAAAAACTCTGACCACGAGTTTGGCCTGCGAGCAGGGGGTGCAGGGCCTGCAGAAACCCCAAGACCTGGTGGGAGGGGGAGACAGTGGCTGGCCAGCTGGCTGGGCAGGACACAAAGACAAACTTTGCCTCATTCACAACAGGCGAGAGGCTGGTCCTGGGTACACACAACATCTTTTATAAACAAAACAGTTTTATTCATGGTGAACCAGAGAGAGGAAGAACCAACAGGTGCCAACCATGAATAGACTGTTGTTAGTCATTTATTGATTGGAAACCAATCCTAGATTTTGCTTCTTCCTGTCCTATCAAGTGGCCTCTGCCTGAGTGTCATTTTTACTTTTTAGTGCCGCCTGCACCTGTGGCCTTTGGACCCACTGTTTATGACAGATGGGTCTGGCTGTGCCTGTCCCATTTAGCGGGTACTCTCTGTCTGCAGTGAGCCATGCCCATCTCTGTGGCACTGGCCCAGCAGGCACGTGTGCTGGGGAGGTCTGCGCGCCTGCTGTCCTCAGAGTCTGAGCATCCCCGTCCCTATCGGGCCCACGCACTGCCCACTCTCTTTCCTGTCAGATCCCCAACATTTGTGGCAGCATCTGAAGCAAGTAAATCAGTGAGGAGGGACTCAGACCTGGTACTAGAGAGAAGTTGGGATGAGGCGGAGGCGTGCTGCTTGGTCTCTGACACCCTGTCTATTTCTCCAGGTTAGCACAGCTTGAGGGAGAAACACTTCCCTCCCTTTGTTCCTTGCAGCAGACACATTCCTACAACCTTTTCTGTCTCTCTCTCTCTCTTTGTCTGTCTCTCTCCAGTGCTATATTTTAAGGAAGGAATTTCCTCATTCTGTTTTGATCTGTTAAAGAAGTTTCAATATACTTGTACCTGAGCTTATGGGAAGGGAGCCTTATGATTCGTCTGGAAAGATGGGATCCTGTGTGTGTGAATAGCAGACTTTGGACTTTCTTGGAGGAGATTTTTCTGCTGGCTTCATTGATTTTCCTCCTACAGACTGATAACTCAGACGTTAGACCAGCACAAAGGAAATGTTTGCTTAAACGACACAGAGGCAGTAACAAGGAGATGTTTCTCCTGCAAACTGTGCCAGCCAGGAGGAAGAGAATATTCTCTTTGGACAAGAGAAGAAAGTAGTAAAGCACATCTGTTTAGATATTTAAATGTTTACATAGTTTTGTTAAAGTAAGTATGAAGAAAATGAACAATGGCAAGTGTCATGTGTATTTTTCTTTGCAATATTTCCTACACATTTGAGCACAGATGCATCAAATTGCCTTTGCTTTCCCACATGCCTCCCTTCAGCCCCACAGCTCTGGAGAACCTTGAAGCCAGGTAGAAGGTGAGTGAGGTTTGGATGCCTCTGAGCAGGGCACAATCATGTGAACAGGTGAGACGAGGGTGGGACAGGCAGCTGTGATCAGACTACAGCTCCTGGTGGCCCCAGGACTCAATGCAGGAAGGCGGGTGGGGTGGGTTGGCAGCTCTTTGGAGGCCTGCTCCTCAGGGCATACACCTGCCTCTCAGGCAGAGTCCCCACCCCAATGGGTGTGTGTGCTGGGTGCAGAGCTAGCACAGGCTGGGCTCTCCACAGCCCAGTCAGTCTTCACCATGCACTACCACTTTCCATATGCAAGACCCAGACAACTCCACTACCTCTCTGTCTCTTAGATGGAAGGGATTAGAATATACAGGAACTAAATGCATGTGCAGAGCTTCAGGCAGGCTCCTGATGTAGATCGTGTTCAGGGTAGCAGGGCTGGGCCAGTGAGAGGGAGTGCAGGATTCATTTCCATTTCCTTGAGTCTTTCCCAGTGTCATCTTAGTCCCTCATCCAGGTGGCCCTATCTATACCATCTCTGGACTGTCTACTCCTGTTTAAGGAAAAGTCACTTCCCACAAACCTATTGCACCAGATTCCTCACAAAGCTCTTGGAGCGAATCTTTGACCCTTTCCACACACTCTCCAGCATGTCACCAGAGCGGTCCTGACAGGTGGACAGACACAGGTCCTCCCATCTGAGGACCTTAGGGCTTCTCACTTCTGCAGATAGGCGGGGCTGGCACCAAGCACTGGCGGCTGTCTCAGCTCTCCCTTCTTGGGCTTCTCTTTCATGTCTGGCTTTTGAGGCTTGATCGAGGTCCACGAGGTCGGCCATCCCCTGAACTCTGCTGCCTCACACCTCACTTTGTTGATTCCCTCTAACTAGGCTGGCACGGGATAGTCATGTCCCAAGGAGCCACTTCCCATACAGTTTTCTTGTGGTCCCCTGTGCTTTCCCCTGCAGCACTCATGAGCATGGTCCATTACACCACAGGGGCACTGCTCAGAGTTGCCCTAGGGCGGGGCTCCTAGGTGAGTGCAGTTCCTGTATATTCTAATCCCTTCCATCTAAGAGACAGAGAAGTAGTGGAGTTGTCTGGGTCTTGCATATGGAAAGTGGTAGTGCATGGTGAAGACTGGCCAGGCAAGCCAGTGGGGGAAAGGGGTCAGGGAACAACATGCAAAGCTCCCCCAGTGACACATTTTAAGGAGATAGAAACTTAGTAACATGCTTAGAACACTTTTTCTTTTGTATGTAACACGATTCAACACTATAGTAAACATAGCATCAATATGGTTCTTGACCCTGCAAAGATTTGGAACTTATTTGAGGAAGTAAGCTGGAGAGGCTTCCATGCATGGAGGGAAGCTGTGACATCCGCTGCGGTGTGTGTGGCTCTAGCACAGGGCCCTGTGGCAGGGGCGGGGCTCCCAGGTGAGCGCAGTTTCCTCTGTGCTGCCATACTGGGCCAGGTGGTGCTAAGATTGCCTCTCTGTACACCTGGGGCTTTTTCACAGCTATTGCACATCAGCAAACCCAATTTGCCTTCTGCACCCAATGCTTCAGTTCTTCCTTGCACATGCTTTCAAAATAAGCATTACAGCAGAATGGACTGCACCCACAATAATTTTTTGTGTATTGCATCATCTCTCTCCCAGGTAAGAATATACCCTGCTCCAAGGCAGATGCCTGGCTAACTTTTTCACTGTTATATGCTAGGACAGGGCCTGGTACAGGGGCAGGGCCAGTGATGTAAATAGATAGATGCTCTGTTTTGTGGACTAAAAAATGACTTTTAGTCGCGTATCGTGTCACTTTTACCTAGAAGTTTACAAGGTACTTGTGTTCAAAAACCACTTTTATACATTTCTAAAATCATGTTCAGGCTGTCAGTAGCCCAGCTTTTCTCAGAGGCACATCCAGATAAGTGCTTTGTGCATCTACTTTTTATGCCCTCAGTGGCGCCAGCCCTCAGAATACTCAGCATCTCAAATATTCCTAAAAATAGTGAATAATGAGGATAACGCAAGTGGGCTTGCTTTGTAGGGGGGCAAGCTTCTTCACAAGGTGTGCATGGTCAAGAAACAGCACATCCCTCTTAGAAGGCCACCCTCAGCACAGCAGGGACAGACCCTGGGTCACTTCGCCACCCACGGCAGAGTTTGTGAATGGAACCAAAGTTGAACTGAATGCTCTGTTTTCAGATGTTAAAGTAGAAACCAAGGATTGCAAACTGCTTAGCCATGGCCTCCAGAGCCATCCAGTGCTTCTCACAGGATAAGATGTCCGTGGATAGGGCACTGCAGGTTTTCCAGGATATTATTTTAATGACACTAGTAGATAGTTCAGGGGCTGATCTCTAACAACTTTTTTAGTTCTGCTTTTGTGTGTGGATCTGGGGAGTGAGAAAATATAGGAGCGTTTTTATTTTGGAATGTGATAATTGTACTTTTGTCTTTAAATTGGTCAATATATGAGACTGGGTGTCATGGAGCACCCCTGTAATCCCTGCAACCCCAGGCTGAAGCAGGAAGCCTGCTGGCACTTCGAGGCCCACCTGGGCTATAAAGTCTTTTCAAGGTCAGCTTGAACTGCATAGTGAGACCCTGTCTCTAAAAGGCATACAACAACAATAACCAAAAAAATTGGTCAATATAGCATGATGACTGCTTTGACTGGTTAATCTGATATCGCCAAACTGTAAGGATAACTGTTTAACAGGCCTGAAATTTGCAGGTTTATAAAGATACTACTCTACTTTGAAAATATAAAGGTTTCTTTTAAATAAAAGTAGAGGGGGCCTGAGTTTTAGCTCAGTTTCTTAAGCACCTGCTCAGGAAAACCCAGTCAGGCGGAGGGAACCGAGGTTTGACTCCCAGCCTCACATGCTTTCCCAGACCCACCCTTAAAGCAGCACGAGCCAAAAAACAAGACAAAACAACACAACACAACATAACAACAGAAAGATTTATACTAATAGTGTTTGGACAGGATATCATGTCTACATCCTGTGCTATGAGTCACTACTGCAAAGACAACAATATGCAATGTATTAATTGTTGTAACTCCTACCAACTTGTTTTGAAGTTGTCTCATTGCAATTTTTTTCTCAATAAAATTAATAAAAAATCTATGGTAAGCTAACACAATCTTTACTATTTTGAAAAAAATGCTAGCAAGTCTGCCAAAATAAAAGATAGTAAAAAAAAACCAAAAGCAATCTTTTTTTTTTTTTTTTTTTTTTTTCACATTCTATAGGGATTTAAAGCTTAAAATATCCATGGTAGTTGGAAAATGCTAGTTCCATGTTATGTCTAAGCATTTGATATTCAGACAGATAGTGATGTTAAACTCAATTGCCTCTGTTACAGGATAGTAGTATCATTAAGGTTCTCTTCTGGATGTTTGCAGACCAAAAATTAGAGAAAAAGAGGGGCTACAAGGATAGCCAATATTTTGCCCTAGCCCTTCAAATGTCATAGAACCTGTGCTATGACATCTTATAACTCAGTGGTGTCCCAAATTTTCTGATCAAGGAGATTATGGGCCACAGAGGAAAGTGATTGATGATGTAAAGTGTGCCTAAAGAGGGTCACCTACAAAGCAAAAATCCTCAGGCTTTCACAGAGAGCAAATTGGTCAAGCAAATTGGTCAAAAGGTTGATAAAAGTGTTAACCTTTTGGTATTTCCTTGCAATGGCTGGGACTCATCTACATGGCTGACACTGACAAAAGATCCACAAGGTGCCACACATGGTCTCAGAGTAAATCTTAGGGTTTTTGACTGACCTTGCCAGATATGAAAGCTACATTTTTACTTACATAGATCTTGCTTTAACTTGGTCTTAACCATCCAGCAGAAAAGTATAACCACAAGGTATAGAAAGTAATGCCAATTAATATACTGAGCTATACAAGGCTTAAGTCAACAATTTCAAACATTTGCCAGTTGTGCTGACAACCCACTACTGTTACGGACTATTGGACTATATTGGGTTATTTTGCTGAATTCAAGTGCCTAGAGTACTTGAATTGGCATCAAATATGAAAATGTCCTTTAAAGAGTTCTCCAAATACAGTTTCTCTAACAACAACAGAACACCCATGTCTGAAAAACAAAACAAAAAATGGGACCATAAATAAAGGACCATTTTGTAGTGAAAAAAATATATATCTACACATATGCAAAACAGTTAGGATAGACATACATCTACCTTCTATTTGTTCAATGAGAAGAAAGATCTGTACTAATATTGTCTAGAAAAGACATCATATCTGCATCCTATCCTCTGAATAACTACTATGAAGATAACAATATGCAATGCATTAATTATTGTATCTGTCCACCTCTTTTGAAATTGTTTCATTGCTATTTTTTTCATTAAAATAAATAAAAAATAAGGGGGCTGGGGAGATGGCTCAGTGGAACAAGTGCTTCCCTGGCAAGCACAAGGGCCTGAGTTCAATCCCTGGTTCCGCCAAAAAAAAAAAAAAAAAAAAAAAAAAGAAAATAGAACACTAATGAAATTTAAGAGGATGTGTGTAGGCTGTATAATACATCAAGAGTAGTACTGCTTTACTCTACTAGCAATCTTATTTCAGAATTAGGGTTTAGGACTCAGATTTGTCTCTCTTCTTAATTATTCTCCATTGTGCTTGCTTTAAAAATATTATATTTTATAATTATGAGAATAGTCATACTTAGAAAGTAGAAAACATAAAAATAAAAACAATGATGCTACTACACATAAATTAACCTATTGGTATTTCCTTGCAATCTTGTTTTTCTTTTAATGTATTTATGTCATGACGTAGTTGAATAACTGTGCATTTCTTTCTTTTGAATTTTTAACTCATGCTGTATAATGAACATCCTGCCATAGCATTACATATGCTTTCTTAAAAATAATTATTTACAGCACTGAAAGTCTAACTTAATGTCTTGGGCTTGCAAGTGAATGAGTGATTTTCAGTGACTGTATGGTATTTGTTTTATTTTGTTTAGCCAACCTCCCTTGTTGGACAGTTATCTCCACTGCTCATTGTTTGTCTATACTAGAGGTGGTGATCTGTATGTGTGTCGATGTGTACCTGGATTTGTATTTTGGTTTTCTCCCTACAAACTTTCATTTCAGGTTTGGAATTACTGGGCCAGAGCATACAGAGAGCAGGGCATGAGCTGCAAAGGGGGTGCGTACCCTGTGACCACCTTTCCTGGGGGCATGGGAGTGACAGGGCTGTGTTCTTTATTCTCTTGATTCTTGGTTCAAAAATCTGGTCTGCCATGCCTCCACTGGAATTCCTCCAGGATCTGAGAGCGTTTTCCCTTTTATTTTTCTCCCTGAAATACATGCAAGTAGCGATTACATGCTGCTTCAGCGCATAAATGAACCGGAAAACAGTTCTTTTTCCCCATTTGTTTGCTGTCGGTCAGAGGAGAGGACTCAGAAGCACAGCAGGCAAGCAGTGCGGTGGCAGGCGGAGCACAGACAGGCATGTGCAGACCCTCTGCCGCTCCTCTGCAGCCCGATCCGCTGTCCCTTCCTGTGCACAGTGTGGGATGCACAGGCCCTGGGGTCCCTTCCACAGTGAGTGCACTTGGGGGAGCAAGTCATTCCTGCCCCTTCTGCACGCATTCATATCTATGTTTCCAGGTCAGTGTTGCCAGCCAAAATTTTAGATGTCAATTATTCTAGAAACAACCTGAGTCTTGATTTTTATCTTTAGATGGCTAGTGAGTTATTAAAGGATTACATGGACGAATGTATGTGAAAGTGTTAGTCAATGTATAGTGTCCTATTAGTAGTAACCTGGCTTTTCTCTTGTGAGGTAAATGTAGACAGTTTCTTTCCTATTCTCCAATAACACCCACAATATTTCCTGGTGCTGTGCTGTACTCACAGCATCCAGGTATCCTAAGTGATATGCAGCATGCCTTCCATTTCCAAGGGTCCTAGGTATGCGCTGGTGATAGATTTCCATGCTACACCAGCACATGCACGTTGTACCCATTTCATAATGCTGAGATGCTAGTAGATGTTAATGTATGCTACAAAAAGGACATCAATGCATAAAACTAAAAGTAAAAGCAAATTAAAACTGTATTTGTGGAAGGGAGGCTCTGAGGGGGCCTTCATCCAAAGAAAAGGCGACATTTAAAGTAATCATTGAAAACACATGTGAACACTGGTGAATACTGGAAAGAATATTAGGATACCTCCTGTGTGGTTCTTCAGATTGAAGGGGGCCTTGAGCTTAGGCAGGGCACTGTGAAAGAGCATATCTGGGTCAGGAAGTGTTGAGCACAGTTCTCTCTGTGTGTGTGTGTGTGTGTGTGTGTGTGTGTGTGTGAAAATGTGAACCAGCAGTCCTTGCTACTAGAAAGGTTGAAGAGGGAGGGTTACTTGAGTCTAGGGATTTGAGGCCAGTCTGGCCAATACTATGGGACTCTGCCCCAAATAAATTAAAAAATCAGATGGGATTTGTATGCATGCATGCATGTATTATGTATGCATGTGTGTTATATATGCATATGTGTATCGTATATGTATGCAAAGAGTAGAAGTGAAGTGGTGAAAACACGGAACCATGGGCGAAATAACTGCTAGGAAATAAAGTTTTGGGCCAGGTTATGGAGCTCCTGATTGCTTTATCCCTGAGCTTTGTCCATAATCTCTCTGCTGAAATACAAATAATCATAGCAACACCTGGAAGACATGCAGGGATTCTCCTGCTAGCACAAAGACTTTGTTCCAATTTCCATGAAAAATTACCCCAGTGGCATGTTACTTGCCTGGAAACACAAATAAGTCATAATTATGCCAATATGTACCATTTGCAAAATTGTTATTTCATTTGATATTCCTAGAATGCCCAGTTCTGATTTAGATACTTGGTCTATCTTAAAAGGATGGAATTATTAGACATATTATTGAAGGGACTGAGAGGTGCTGTCTCTCTCTGTCTGTCTCTGTCTCTGTCTCTTTCTCTGTCTTCTTTTTTTTGATGCAAGCTTTATACATGTACTCTTGGAAATGGCTTGCCTCCCTCCCTGGGGAAAGTGTGACATCTTAGGTCTGCACAAATTCGGGCTGTTCTCAGGGCCACTTTCCGGAGCGGGCATCCAGATGGCTCGCGTTATCGATGTGAGGTGCAGTGACGCAGATCCCCCCAGAAGAGGTGCACTTCCGCAAGTAGGCTTTCTGTTAGACTGCACGGAGGAGAGGCGGCCTTCTAGGCACCACTTTAGATCTTTTTGGTTGATTGCATAGTCACTAGAACTGAGGGTTAGCTTTTGAAATATATTTCCGAGTGTTCTTCTTGGAGGAAGAGCCAGGGAAACAGTTCACAATAACACATGTTCTTTCTTCTTTCAGTGACTAACGGGGGCACGTTCAGGCCCACACCTGCCTGTCTTTCTGACACAGTGAAGTGACTTTGAGGGGTGAGCCCTGCAGTAGGAGCCTCCCTTCGACCTTCCTTTTTCTCTGTGGGTTTCAAAAACAGTGAAACGTTAAGAGCCGGCTTCTGGTTCTGTGGCCGAGAAGGAGCACACTGGCTCTGCCGCGGGAGGATTTAGTGGGAAGTGTGACTTAGCGCCACCGAGCAGTATGGTGACAGATTTGCTTCCTGCACCTCTTCCCCAGAACCTGGCTCCTTGGTGGCCACAGAACGTCCCCACAGTGCCTGTCCCCAAGAATCACAGCTCCTGCCCCTGCTCCACTTTATGTCTCGAGAGTCTGACCCTTATAAGTTTTGCTTTCACGGTACATTTACCCACTATCTCTGCCAAGCCATTGCTAACAGATTTTCCTTCAGGAAGTTCTCTTCCTTCCTGCTTCTCACTGCTTTGCAGAGACTGTGCTCACTGGATGCTTCTACCTTTGTGTGAAAATCTCCCCTTCCACGTTTCTTTCCTTTCATCTCTGCTTTGCTTCTTAGTATCTTTCGGACAAGATGTTTTGTATCTCGGTGATTCCAAGCAAACAAGCTGTTCATCTATTCAAAATACAAAAAGACAAAAGCCCTGACACATGACAAAGTAAATCACTTGCCTTCAAGATTAAACTAAAAATGTTTCCTTGAGCTTTGTGCTTTATGTTGGAACATCTGAATATCCCACCACTTAACAAGATAACAGAGTAACTTTTTTAAATTTTTGCTACTTGTTTTTTTCTGCCAGTAAGCCATATCTGTACTAAACTAGGGCCATTTTTTAGTGGAAATGGAACAGGAGGCTGCCCTTGGCCATCCAAACATGCCTTTAGCCCTATTTAAGCTTTGTGCTGGATACAAACTGCTATAATGTTATCCAGCTTTATGGAAGACATCATATGGTTCTGGTAATCTGATAGAAAGCCTTAAATGTATGGGCGGTTCTGCCGGTTTTGGACGCCAGAAGGTTTTGGGCTTTGAAAGAAAGAAACAACAGTATCAGAGTCTGAACCGTCGGTGTCCTGTGTCCGAGGAAACACCTTGTTTTCCTAGAGAGAGTTTCCTGCACTGATACCCATAGCAAATCTGTAACTTATTAGTGTCGTCTAGCTATGGAAGTACACTTTTATGTCCTTCCCCATTTAATCAGTTTCTTTTTTAAAAGAAGAAAGCAAGATTAATGAGCTCTTTTGGACACAACGTTTCTTCATTGTTTATGATTTGCTTCAAATAGCATTTCCAGTTTGGAAGGCAGTTAGAGAAAGATTTAAGAAAATACTCACAGGTTGGCCTCAGATGGAGAAATGTAGTCCTGATTAGCAAGAACACATACTAATAACACTCAGTGCTTGATATTAATTGATTGCTTTCCAGGATCTGGTACAATCTGCCCAGCAGAGTATGATAATTATTAATGTAACAAGTTAACATGTTGTAGTTATGAGATGAATCCAAGAGTCTTTGCTTCTGGGGGGATGGCACAAGACATCATGGCCAGCTTAAGATATGAACAGTGTGTATTAAGACAGGTAATGTGGAAGGCTGTTCTGATGGAAATGAACTGCTCTGCAAATATATTTTAAGTAGTTGTAAAGCATTTGATATGCCCTTGGAAGGTGAGTAGTAAAAGTCTGTCTCAAGCGTTTCTGTCTAGTTTGAGAGGCAAAGAGACAGAAGAAAAAAGTGGTGTGAGGAGCATTGTGCTACGTGAGTGAGTGAGCCCTGTGTTCAGGACACTTCCTGTCCTCTAGGAGGAGCCTGGGTCATCCCAGAAAAGCACATGGGAGAGGTGGAACTATTGGTCTCATTGAACAGGAGCTCTATGTAGGGGCTCCAAATTATGGTGCCTGTTCTGCTCCTTCTTGGTTCCTGCATTGCCTGGGCATTGTTTTTTAGAAAGAATTTACCAGAGTATTTTGCAGCACATAGCGATTTCCGGTCTTTGCAGGGAGTTGGCAGCACACGTTGTGTTCTTCTGTCTCCCTCGCCCTTCCCTTCATTTCTCGATCCACTTCTAAGCTGAGAAAGATCTACCTCCACATTTCCTATTATTGCTTTTTATTTATACTTTGGGTTTTTCAGATGAGAGAAACCATGTGATGGTGGGGATAAGTAGCATAGCTGATGGGCAGGTTGTGCCAGGTTCTTCCAAACAAATCATTCCACCTACCCCGTGGGAAAATACGTATGTATGTGTATATATATCTATCTGTCCCTCTCCTCTCTCTCTCTTGTTTCCCTTCACATTTTCTAAACCCGTCTACCTGGCCCTGGACACACAGTTCACTTCCAAGGTTTTGCTGCTATGAATTGTGCTGAGAAATGGAATTAAGATTGCCCTGAGACCCCATCTCACCCCGAGGGAGCGGTTACCAAAGCAGGGCTCCTCTTGTGGGTGGGACGTAACCTCATACAATCGCTGTTAAAGCAGCACAGATTCCTCGGAAAACTAGAAGCAGAGCTTACAGTGGCTCAGCTCTTCGCCTTCTGGATATCTTCCCCCACAAGCACGTCCCCAGGTGCACTGCATTTCCTTTCCCATCCCACACAATGCCTCTGAGCTGCAGTGCATTTTCAGGTGGCTCCAGGTTGGGAGGGGTGACTCAATGCCACTTCATTTATCTTGCAAGCTGCCTCTTACCACTGCTCTGTGTGTAGCCAGGAGCGGCGGAGGCCGAGAGCCCTGCCCCCCACGTGGGTAGTGGCCACGGCCTGTGCTCACCCTGCATGCACACACTGCACGCTGCGTGGACCACTCATTCACAAAACAGTAAGTGCTGCCTGCCTGCTGCTCTGCTGGGGCCCCGTAACCCCTGCAAATCATGGCATCAGCGACTAAGGTGAAGGCAGGAAGTAAGACGAGTGCAGTGTACTTGCCAAGTCTGTAGCAGGATATCCGTATTTAAGGGGCATCAAGGATAAATGCAGCGTTGGCCTCTCTATGGATGCTGGGCTCTTTCAGGGTACTCTGGGCTGTACATCATGTATAGAAGATATCTGTCGGGACTCGCTTCTGAAGTTTTGAACACAAATAAAACAGCGAGCACTGGACAGGAGTGAGGATAATCCACATTATCTGTGTGGATCAGTGCGCCTTCAGAGCTCGGTTATGCAGGCCATGGTCCCCTGTTAGTTTTAGCCTTTTGTTATATTTTATTTTTACTTTAAGAAAAAATGAGTGGATGACATTAACTGATGTGACAACACTTGATCTCTAGTGAATTAAGAGAGACAGAGGCAGAGAGAGAGAGAGAGAGAGAGAGAGAGGCAGAGGCAGAAAGAGACAGAGAAGTTTGACATAGTAAAACTATGATGAAGAATACACAAAATTATTGCTTGTGGCAATTTACAGTTTCATTTTTTTGGTACCAGGAATCAAACTCACCGCTGTGCTTCGTGGGCAGGTGCCTGCGCTGCGGAGGCACCGCTGAGGTTCAGCTGTTCTGATGCACACACATCGGACTCCCTGCTCCCAGTACACACAGAAGGAGAGTCACACAGAAAGAAAAGCTCTCTCAGGCTTTCACAGAGAGCAAACTGGTCAAGCAATGGTCATGACTCATCCACATGACTGACACTGACAAGGGATCTACAGGGTTTCAGGATAAACCCTGAAGGGACTTGACTGACCTTATCAGATACAAAAGTTACATTTCTTGCTATAAAGGTCTTTCTTTATCTTGGTCTTAATCATCTAGCAGAAAAGTGTAGAAACGAGGTATGAAAAGTGATGTCATGTTAATATGCTGAGCTGTGGAAGGCTCAAGTCATCTGATTCAGACATTGCGAGTGCTACGGATAACCCACTACTATTGCGGACTGCTGGACTGCATTGAAATATTTTGCTAAATTCATGTACCTACAATGTTTGGATGGCAGTGGAATGCCCATCTCTGACAAAACTAAAAAAAAAGGTGCTATAAATGAAGGACCATTTTGTATCTGTATATGCAAAATGGTTGAGATGGATATATAGCTACTTTCTCTTTATTTAATAAGAAGAAAGATTTGTACTAATAGTGTTTGGACAGGATATCATGCCTGCATCCTGTGCTATGAATGACTACTACAAAGACAACAATATGCAATGTATTAATTGTTGTAACTCTCCTAGCAAAAATAAATAAATAAAAAACCCCAAAAAACTGAAGTAGGGGAAACATGTGGTCATTGAGTATTGAGGAACTTTATGCAGTGTAGGTGAACAATTATTGGAAGAATAGCATTTTAATTCTCCAAACACTCAGTCTACATTAATTTCTGAAAGTCTTAGATTATGACAAATAGAGAAATCATCTTGAAGTAGAGGTTCAGTCTTCAATGCTTGAAAAATTTCTTCTTGGATTATATGTTATAATATATATCATGTTACAGTAGCATAAAAGTTATATACACACATATTTATATGATAAACACGTGAAAGTCATAATATACTACATATACTATATATGTCATGTATGTGCATATACATGTAAGATATATGTGTTTCTTTGAGACAGGGTCTTGTTATGTAGCCCAGGCTGGCCTTGCACTTGTGGTGATCCTCCTGCCTCAGCCTCTGCCTCCTGAGTGCAGGATAACAGGCATGAGCCACCACACCTTGCTTGGACTCAGGATTTTTATTCTTATTAATTATTTAATGCAGCTGAACTCTTGTCAGATGACTAAGTGTGGAAATATTTGTCTGTCCTTTCATCACACACACACACACACACACACACACACACACACACACACACACACACTGTTTTTAGAAGTGTTTCACACATCCTTTAATGGGAAACAGGCTATACATAGTCTCTAAACTGACGCTTGATAGCTTTTAATCATTCTAGCACCAAAGCTTCTATGAGCCTCCATGTATTAAGCTTGTTTGGAAGTAACAAGAAATCTGGAATAAAATTTAAATGAAGCAGACACCCAAAAATCTGTTTCCCTTTTTCGAGTAAGTGTCTGCCTTCCTGCCTAGACCAGCCTGACTCGCAGCTTAGAGAACATTCAGAATCGGGTCGCTCTTGGTGCCCATGGGCCTTGCTTTGGGCTCAACGCAGGAACTCCCTGCAGGACTTGCCACCCTTCCAGTAATCAATAGCTTTGTACCCATACTAAGGTTGGAATTGTTCAGTGAGTCACCAAATGACATTGGTCCTTTCAGAATATCTTCTAGCTGTCATCCCTCATGGTTTTTTGGTCTATTTCAACTTACAGAACAATATCTAATTAAATACCTTGATTTATCAATATCACTTATGCCTACAGTCATGGAGATACCTTGCAGTAAGTGAGTTCCAAGTAGAGGCATAAACACCAGAAAAGAACATTACACGAAGGTAGCTATCCTGGGTTCATTATCACCTTATTTTGAGTGACTACAGCTACTACCCAGCTATACAATTCATTTTTGTAATTGAAATATTTTAACTATGCACCAATATTTTGTGACCTTCACTATCCAATTTTCTCTATATTAATAGGTACAAAAATATTTTTGACTACAGTTCTGGGGCTCTCCTGGCCCACTGTCAGATGTCCATGGAATCCTTGTTGCCTGCTAGGGTGTATCATGTCTGTGCACTGATTTCCCTGTGGTTCATGCAGTTGTTATGAGCTAAAAATATGGACTAATAAAAGTAAAAACAAAATAAAAACAAAACAAGCAAATCCAAAAAGAATCAATCAGTGTTATTCCCAGACAGGCTATCAGCTAAGGCATTTGTTTCATAGCTAATAGGCTGGTGACACAGTTGAGCTGCATCTGAAATACTCACCAAGAATACCAGTAATGGACCTGTAAAAGCCCAAACTTACTGAGGTTGTATTTATGAATGTGTTGTGGAGAGGTAGGTCAGCTGTCCATTATCTTAGAGCGAGCTTCAGCCAGACCAGAGCTGGAGCTGCCTGCCAGACCCCACCCTCCTGGCTTTGGGAGACAACAGCCTGGTTCACTTGCTGCCCAGGTCCTCACTCTGCTTTCCAGGCTCAGAACGTATGATGAACCAGGTAGACCGAGACACTATGCTGTGGCTCTGACACAGTTCGTCCCCTCAGGTACCAGACTGCTTGGTCCCAGTGTGATAGCATTAGCAGGTGGTAGAACATTCAAGAGGTGGGGCCTAGTGGAAGGAAATTAGAGGCCACTACCACCAAAGGGATTTATACCCTGGGGTGTCAGTGGGCTAGGTCTTGCAGGGTTATTTAATTATAGGAGTAGGAGGTCACAGATGGTGCCCATCCCATCTTGCATGCTCATCTGTACTCAAAGTCTGCTTCTGCACAAGTTCTCGCCACATGATGCCCCTCACTCCACTACAACACAGTAGAAGACCCCACTAAATTCAGCCTCTCGCCCCACTACGATGTAGCAGAAGGCCCCACCAGATTCAGCTCCTGATCTCGAGATTTCTTGCCTCCAGAACTGTGCGCTGAATAAACTTCTTTGCTTTATAAAGGGCTCATCTCCACTGATCTAGGCTACTTCAGTGGACTAAAACACTGTCCTCTCAAAGCCCTTGGCATCCAGTATGGCAATCTGCCCATCAGTAATAAAGAATAACAAATAGGTTGCGTGATACAGAGTGATAGGTGGAAAGACTGAGTAGTACAAGGACAATACAGAGCACTGGGGGTTGCTCTGTGTATAGCTGCATCACTCTGGCCTGACCTTGATATTCACTGGTGCAGAAGTTCCCTCTTTGTGTTTTGTGTCTGACTCTATCTCCTTTGGTCTTAAAGACACCAATCACAGGGAATTCATAGGATCATAGCAGCTCACAATAAACTTATTTTAGCTTGGCTGTCTCTGTAAAGATTTTCTTTCCAAATGTGGGCATGTGATGGGTTTTGGGCAGAAGTAGATCTGAGGGCACACTTCAGTCCAGTGCAGAATGCCTAGAAGGTCTCTGTAGAGTGACTGAATTTTTTCAGGGAAGTGGAAATCAAAGTTGTCATCAGAGTGAGGTACGCAAGGTGATATTTGAGGATTTAGGCTCAGGGTTACAGCAGATCTAGTGGCCTGGGGGTACTAATAAGGAGCACTCTGGGGGTACCTGTGCTGTGCAGTTTACAGCCCCACTTGGGATGTGTGTTGCTGGCTTCAGTGGTGCTGGCTGAGCAAGGTTTTAGGTATTTCTCTGGCCTTGCTGAGATCCAAGGGTATAGGATCAATAGGGATAACTGACCCAGAAACTTATATGAGAAAAAGAGAGCAAAGATATTAAGTTCCCAGCATCCAGTGGCATAGGTGGGTGTGCGTGGTGCATGTTGTAAATGAGAGTTGACAGTGCTCAGAGTTGACTCATGAAATGGCCACATAGGGAGTCTGCAGGCTTTCACTCTGGGAGGAGTTTCTGGGAGGATGAGAAACAAGATGATTGAGGGCAAGGACCTAGGAGTGGAGAGAGGGGTGAAGAGCATTATCTGAATGCCTGCCAGAGTAACCAGAAACCAGGACAGAGAGGTGAGAGTCATAGGGATGGAGCACCAGGAGCTAACACCTTCCAGAAATTAGGGCAACTAATTTGGAGGGATGGTAACCATGCCATCAGTGGTACTGTGTGATGTAATTTTATTTTTTGCCACTCAGAAGTGCGTCACATTTGGGAAGAGCTCAGGATCTGGAGATGCAGAAGCTAACAAGCTCTCAGTTGGCACTTTCCTCTGCCCATGTGCATGAATCTTTCAGTTCTGTTCCTGCCCTTCTTTCTTCACAAATAGGGTCTTTTATGTCTTTCTGTTACAGAAAAGAGGGAACAGTTCAATGACTTTGGTTGGAAGAACAGAGACACCAGAGTCCCTCCCCTGTTTCCCTCGAAGCTCCTCTGCATCCCATTGCCTAAAACAGACATGCCCCAGGGACAATAAAAGGGTCAGCTCTACAAAACTTTACACAGCATTTATTGTTATTCTTTTAATATTTTCTTTTGAAAATTTTCGTTTCTGTATGTGAGCATGCGTGTGTGTGCATGCATGCATATAGTATTCAGGATTAAATAGTCTAACACTGTAACATTCCTGTATTTACTGCCAAGTTTTCCAAAAGTAAACATTTTGTTACACTTGCTTACTCAGTGGCCTTTCTTTTGGTTGCATTCTGGAGAATCTGAAAGCATACCACTTAGTTTTACTCACCACACATCAGTGAGCACCTCAGGAAAAGCAGATTGTCTTAGAGCATCTTAGTGCCATGGTTGTACCTAAAGTCAACTGCAGTCCCCTAGTGGCATCATGTATCTTTTCAATGAAACCCACATGCATGACATGAGCTCGCAGCACTGTTACACTTGGAATCCTACATGGCCTCACTGTGTGTGCCACAGTAGGTTGATGTTCAGCGATAACCGAATGTGTTGGTTTACATAAACTAGCACATTTTTACTAAGTACTTATTGGGTATGTTCTATATATTGAGAGTTGAGCTCAGAACTTTTATAGGGATTAATTTATAAATTATTTTGATCTAGGAGTGTATCTCTGTGGGTAGACAGTTTGACTAGCATCTGTGGGGCTGTGTGTTCAACCATGCTGTAAAGATGACAGCTCAAAAGAATTCATTCAGTAATATTATGGAGTAGACGCTGTGATCACCTTTGTTTTACCTACCAACCTAAGAGTTCTGGAACACAAGCTATAGAACTCAGAGGCAGGGCAGCTCAGCGGGCCGACAGTAAATCATACAGGTTCAAGCCCTGCCTGAATGATGACCAGAAAATTCATTACGTAGGACAGCTGTTTTTTTTTTTTTTTTTTTTTTTTTGTGGAATTGGGGATTGAACTCAGGCCCTTGCGCTTTCCAGGAAAGTGCTTATTCTACTGATCTATCTCCCCAGTGCCTGTAGGACTGCTTTTGAATCCCAGTGAGTGTATGTGTCTTTGTATATATTGCTCTGGTTGTGTTACGTTTTTAACCTACATCTGCCAAACCCCAGAGTCCAAGCATAATCCTGGTATGGAATCCAGGGTAAGTATTTGTTATGTAAGAAAAGAAACATACTCCTTTTTTTAGGATGTAGCTGAAATTTGCACAAATTGATTGATCAGGAATTATAGAGATAGGAAGCCAACACCTATGATCATGTGGAACTTCTGGGCACCCCAGAGGTGACAGAGCCCCTAAGGTGGGCATGGTCAAGTGTCCTTGCCACGCTTGGCTGGTGGTGACTGTTAGGTCCAGACATGAGTTGGCAGGAGCAGCCTGTGTGTGGACAAGTGTGGCTGTTTCAGTGATGACTAATTTTAACTGCATAGTTTGTATGCTTTTGATATTGTATTACCTTAGTGTCGGGTTCATTAAAAATCATTGAAGTCCGACTACTGAATAGGTCATGGTCTGTGTAGTGATCAAACTGTAGTTTCTTTGGTCATACTTTGAATGTCTCCCTCCAAAATCCAAGTTCTGGGTTGGGGAGATAGCTCAGTAGAATAAATGCCTGCCTGGCAAGCACAGGGTCCTGAGTTTAATCCCTGGTACTACAAAAAAACCACAGTTAAATAACAAAATCCAGGTTCTGCCCATGCAGTATGACCAGGGTGTAGGCCTGGGGCTCCTCCCTCATGAGATGAGCCACCCTGGTTGAGGGGCTCATGGAGGACATTGCTCCCTCTTGCCTTCCGCCTCTGCCACCCTTCAAGATGTACCTGGAAGTCCAAGAGTGAATCTATCCATTCCTTACTCTGGATTTCCCAGCTTCTAGAACTGTGGGAAATAAGTTTGTGTTCTTCACTGAATACCCAGTCCCAGGTGTTCTTTCTAGCAGCACACAATGAGGCACAATGGTGGTTGTGTAGTACTTTGTCCATCAAAGGACACACACACACGCACACACACACACACACACACACACACACACACACACACACACAAATCACATGCAGTCACACATTCACTCACCTGATATATCCTTATGAAAAGCCAAGAGAATTTTCTACTTTCCTTAGTTTGTTCTGTGTCTGACTTTAGCCTGCTCTGGCAACCTTGTGGGCAGATCCTGCTCTGCTGGGGAGGCTGCGCTATGCTCCATTTCTGCTGAGTGCCAGCTCTCATTGCTGCTCAGCACTGGGCGGCCCGTGTGTCTGTGGGTGAAGAATGGGCAATCCCACATGGCCAGTGAGGGCTGGAACCTCTGCCGGGGTGAGCAGCATAATCTTTTTTTGGCAGATACTACACAGCTCCTCGTAGGGGACATTTTCCTCCCAAATATTCTCAGGTAACCACCTATATAAACCATGTAATATTTTTCACAAATATCACAGGAATGAAGTCAGCCCTTACTCAGGGAAGGTGATTGTTTTTACTATCTAGCATCAGTGGCTCACATTTAATAAAAAAGGCCATTAATATTTAGTTTATTTCATGTTGCATGACTGCAATCGATACATTTACAGCTTCTCAGCTTGGCCAAGTTCCTTTCTTTCTTTCCCTTTTTATGACATTTTAAATGTTGAATTGAGAAAGAGCAGAATTCCATATTGTTTGCCATATGTATCAGTTATAGATTTGGCATTTGTGATAGAGATTTATAAAAAAAAATACCAGCAGCTTCAACAAGAGAGAAGTGTGCTTCTCTCTCATTTAATGGTCTGGGCATAAATGGGCTGGATGTTGCCAGAATCTGAGGCCCTTGCATTCTTTTGTTCAGTAACAGTGAGGGTTTCACCCTTGCCGACATAGTTCCAGTTGGTTTATCATATTTCAGCAGGTAGGAAGGGAAAAACCAGGAGCAAATACATCCCTTTCTTGAGGGACCTGACCCCAAAACAGCGCACTCTACTCCAGCGCTTACCCTCTGGCCAGAACTTAGAGACAGAGCACCACTAGTTGTAGGTTAGGTTAGGAAAAACATCTGGGAGACCCTGTGCTTGGTTAAAGTGTCAGCGTCTACAACAGAAATGGAGGCAAAATTAATTTGGGGGATAATTAGTTGTCTCTGTCACATCATAGAAATAGAATTTTCCTTCACAGTCTGATAGATCTTATTGGGTAATGCACATTTTTCCATCTTTGGTGGGATGGCTTTTGGTCACTGGAGCCTGGTTTCCAGTGTCTCAGTAAAGAGTGGTTACCCAGAGACCATTGTCTACTTTCTCACTTGTGACATCTCTTTTTCCACTGGGTGTGGTCAGCAGTGGGCTGGTGCGTGAGAAGAGATGTGTGTCTTCCCTGGGAAGGGCTGGAGAAGGAGTGTGAAGTGTGCAGGTTTCTTTTTGCTTCTTTTAGCATAGATAATGAGGCTCCAGGCTTGAAAGAATGATGGGGAGACCACAGGAGAAGACCCATTCCCCAAGGCCCCTGGGGCCATGAGCTCCTACTCACCAAGAATTCTTTCTTGGGCTATTCCATGAGCAAAGGCCTAAGCGTCCCTTTTGTTTGAGTCTGGTATATTTGGGAATCTCGTTGCCCTACACTATTAGTTCTTTTTGTGGTCCTCATTTGCTACTCATTTTTGTAATCATTGTGTTGTGGAACTAAATGATCCACAAGAAACACCAGAATTTTGATTTCTAAGCAGCTGGTGAACATTTTTGGGTTGTAACATTTCTCCAAATTTTGTTGTTATTCACAAATTCTCCATTTGTTTGTGAATTTTGTTCTCTGTCAAAACATTTAAGACTATTTTCCATCTTTTAGAAATGGAACAGCAGTTTTTATGACACTGGTTTTTCTGATGATAAATAGTTTTTTTCCTTCTATTTTTGGGTGTGGGGGTTGCTCAACGATAGGAAAAAGACTGTGTGTGTGTCAAAAGGCAGGAATTCCACATAACATTCACTCGAACCTTTCCTACAAGAGGTTGGCATTTCAGTTTATTCTTAGGAAACAAATAGGATGTATCTTGGAAATCTGAGATTATATAATGTAAAGAAATAGACAAGATTGGCTGGGCATGGTGGCACATGCCTGTAATCCCAGCACTCGGGAGGCTGAGGCAGGAGGATTGTTGTGAGTTTGAGACCAGCCTGAGCTACAAAGTGAGCTTAAGGCCAGCCTGAACTGCACAGTAAGACCCTGTCTCAAAAAGACCAAAAAGAAAAAAAAAGAAATAGACAAGATCTTATCCTTATATGAATCTCTCAAGTGAAAATGATGCAACAGTTCCTCACAAACAGTAGCTCATATATCTTGTCAATAAGCTTTGCTAGGCGCCTAATCTTTATAGTCAATCAAAATACTTTCTGAGTAAGAAAACACTGGATCCATTTGCTTCCTGCTCCTTAGTTGAAGTTCAGGTCATCAGCTGGAGAGAAGATGGTTAGTGACTGAAGACTCAGGGGCCATGTTTCAATGTTGCACTCTTCACCCCTGCAGACTACCAGTTGAGTAAAATTTGTGTAGCTCTTTAATTCATTTCAATCACTGGTCACATTCCAACAAGGTCATCTGAGGATGGGACCAGACAGGAATTAGAACCTGGGTCCTCTGGTCCCAAGTGCTCTCTGCTTCCCATTTAGGGTATACATTTAGTGTTGCTGATTATTAAATTTTAATGTTGATGAAACAAACTTCCTGGAAAGAAAATCACAACATAAACCATTGACCTTTATATGTTTCTACCTTTTGCTCTGGTAGTGATTAAAATTATATTACAATAATTTCTATCCTAAGGATATTTTAATTCTTTGGTCAGCTAATTCAGTCCATGATTATCAGGGCCTACTGTCTTCTGGGCCTTTTTCTGGGTGTTGGTGATGCAGTGCAGTGGGTTGGTGCAAAGGCCCTCAAATCATGGGGTTTTTCTTTTAGTGGTAAATTAATAAATGCATCAATCAATCAATCAATCAGCCAATCAATCCAAAGGATAAAATAATGTCAAGTAATATCAAATTTCTCGATGAAAACAAGAACAGTTTAAACTTAACTACTGGGAAAAGTTTGTTTTTTTTTGTTTTTTTTTTTTTTTGTCTTTTTGAGACAGGGTCTCGCTATGCAGTTCAGGCTGGCCTTAAGCTCACTTTGTAGCTCAAGCTGGTCTCGAACTCACAACAATCCTCCTGCCTCAGCCTCCCGAGTGCTGGGATTACAGGCATGCACCACCACGCCCGGCTAAAAGTTTGTTTTTTATTTACTTAATTATTTTTGATCTTTTTGAGACAGGGTCTCACTATGGAGTTCAGGCTGCCTTGAGCTCACTTTCTAGACCAGGCTGGCCTCAAACTTGCAGCAATGTTCCTGCCTCAGAGTCCAAGTACTGAGATTACAGGAGTGTGCCACCACACTCGGCTGTGGTTTTGGAGTGCTTGGTGTTTTCTCTCTCTCTTTTTTTTTTGTGCCAGGAATTGAACTCATGACCTTGCACTAGGTTTTGTCTGAGAAACATGATAAGATTTGTGTTTTAAAACAGTTATCTGCTCGGCACAGAGAGCAGCATTCACGTGAAGCGCGACACTGAAGCAGAAGCCCATTGCGGAGACCTCAGCAGGGATATGGGGAGGTCCAGACAGCAAGGCGCTGCAGCAGTGGCAAGCCTTCATTCAAGATGGCAGGATGGGGAGGCCCACGTGTTGCCTGTGCGTGGACTAGCCATGGTCGAGGCCTGGAGTGCAGGTGTCTGGGTTTAAACCACACCTCACTCACAAGTAGAGATGGTTCTGACAGCTGTTACCCCCTGAGTCTCATGGACCTCATCTGAAAAGTGGGAAAATAGGGGGCGATTCCTCCAAAACACCTTGGGCTGTCTAATGAGATACGCAGGAGACACGCGCGCAGCTCCTTGGTGCATCGCAAAAGTTGTCAGCTCTCCAAACCAGAAATTGCACATCTGTAGATTTCAACCTGCCCGGAATGGAAAATATCTGGGAAAAATAAATTGCTCCTGTGTTGAACACGTGCAGAGTTTTCTCTTGTCATTATTCTCTAAATTATACAATCTAACAACTATTTATGGAGCACTTACATTTCATTAGGTATTTTAGGTCACTTAAAGATAACAAAGTATTCAAGAACGTATAAATAGGTTACATGAAAACATGTTGCCGTGTATGAGACGTAAGCATCCATGGGTTTTGATGTCCAAAGGAGTCCTGGAGCCATCATCCCACAGGTTCTGAGGGATGACTTTACCAAACATTTGCAAACTAGTGTCTTTGTTTTTATATCATCGCAGAGTCCCAAAGGGCTGAGGATTTAGCTCAGTTGCACAGCTCCTGCCTGGCAAGTGTGAGGTCTTGAATTTGATTTCTGGTACCAAAACAAAAGAAAGTCATGAAAATAAATAAAAGAATTATTTGCTATGAACAAAGCATCTATCTATTCACCTATAATGACATTTCCATCTCTATCATTTTCTGTATGTATTTCATCTATATCTATATGTCTGTGGTACTGGGGACTGATCCCAGGTCTTGGCCCTGAGTTACATCTCTTACTCTGTTTTCATTTTTTTATTTGAGTCAAGATTTTATTAAGTTGCCAGGCTGAGCTTTAACTTGTGACTGTTAGGGTTTTCAGTGACTGTACAGCAGAAAAGCAGAAATAAAGGGGGTTGGGAGGCTTTATTTACTCCAAAGACATGGAGAGAATGAAATCCTCTTCCTGAGACAGGGAGACTGAGGTTTTAAGGACTTTTTCTAGGGGTGGGGTCTTAGGGGCAGGTTCAGCAATGCACAAAGAGATGACTGGGGGTGCCCTTGTTTGAGCAGGAAAGGTAGAAGGATTTGCATCCAGGGCTGGAGTGGGGAAGTAGGAGGACATGGTCATTGGGAAGCTGAGCTGCTGTTTTGATGATTTAGTCATGTTGAATCAAGGCCATGATAATTTAACACTTTGTACTCAGGCTGGAACCTATCAGTAACCCTCCTGGCTCATCCTTCCAGCAAGTAGGGACGTCAGGCATGTACACACTATGTAATCCCCTGAAAGTTACTTTTATGGTATAAGTTTACAACACATTTTAGGCATATATCATTTTTTTTTCTTTATTTCATGACAGGATCTCCCTATGCAGTTCAGGTTGGCCTTGAACTTGTGGTAATCCTCTTGCCTCAGCCTCCTGGGTGCTAGGATTATAGGTATGTACCACCACACCTAGGCTAGTCATATAACTTTTTAGGAAACGCATTTTTCCAGGAAATTTTCCATTCCCTTACTTCTGTTTAGAGTAGATCTGCAATTCTTAACTCAATCCCTGGGTTCTGTTCTAAGGAGATAGGGGCCGTGGTCTGCAGTCTGGGGCTGGTTTGAGTGGCTGTGTGTGAAGAGTTAGTTGTCAGATCCTAGGTTACGATGGCCCGAGTCAGTCAGCTCTGTGGAGACTCAAGTCTTTCATTCATGCAGTCAGACAAGGCTGAATTCCAAGATGTTACTAGACACACCCCTTATACAAGGTGTTCTGTAAATGCCGGGTTTTCTTCCTTCGTGTTTTGTTTCCATTGTCATGTTTTTGCCCCGGTAGATGGAGAGATGCCTAAGGAGCTTTCCGCAGGGGGAAGATCACACTTGAAGTCGGACTGTGCTGTAGTTCCGCTGGGCAGGAGGCTGAGACTCGTTCTTTCCGCTCTTCTGAGGATCATCCTCGCCACTGCCATTGCTGTCAGTCTTGGGCAGGAAAGGACAGTTACTGTCAGTCGGCATTCACAATGTGTGCAGCGATACCTCTCAACTCAGGGAACCATACTACTTTAGTGTCAGACTTGGCTGTCATGATGATGGGACGTTTGAAATGTCTTAATTGCTGCTGTGTAAATCAATCTGTTATTTCTTTCAAGTAATGTCTGAAGCATATATGCACAAAACGAGCACTTCCAGGGTTTTATTCTACAAGTGTGCATTGATCAGATCAATTCTATGTGCTTACTTGAAGGCAGGAAGTCTGAGAAAGAGAGATTTCCAAGACAGTGAAGTACAGCAAGACAAAAGGAGCGGGGTGAACTTTTACACTGAAAATGCAATACGATAAAGACAAATCATTAACCTCCCCCCAAATCCTTCCTCCCACTCTGAGTACACTTAAATCACTGCTCTTACCACTTTCTGAAGCAGTTCTAGAAGTCCTTTCTTGTGTCTTTAGCAGTGCACCTGTGTCTGCCTGGCTGTTCTGGGCTGACTCAAGGTGTCTCTTTTTTGTGGCCAGGCTGGCCATGGGGAGGAGCAGGTGTCACATGGTGCCAGGCTTGCTGCCTGCAGTGGGTGAGGACTCCCACAATGAGCTGCAAGCCCACCTTTCATCAGACAGCTTCAGCTGTGGCATCAGTGTGCTTTTGATCACATGTCATTAGGACACAAAACAGGACTTACATATTTGCTTTAGAAAGTGGCAAGGTACGAATGAGCATGTGCAAGTACGCAAAAATTAAAGAGGAAAAATGTAAGCATTAAGTCCTCCTTTCAACAGACCAGTAAAATCAGCAGTACACTTACCTGAGCCATCCTGTATATATGTATATTTCTTTTTCTTCTCTTCTCCTTTCTCTTTTGCCTGGTGATCTGAACGACTAGTTTAAAGACAACAATATACAATGTAAGAACCATTACTGAATTCTCCTTATTTTGTTTAATGAAATTCTGGTTGTTTCTAATTTTTTTTGCTATTTTTTATTCTTTTAAACATATCTTAAAAAACAAAACTGTAGCTTAAAGGAATTCTTCCCTCACTACACAAATTGAAATAAATCAAATTTAGTTTAGAGTAAAATAAAAAAGAAAGTGGCAAGAATGACGGGATGCATCTGTGTGAAGCGAGAGGGGCTATTTTGAGAGAGACTATTGGCAAGGTATCTTTTACTGTAATATTTTTAAAAAGCTTAGGCCTGGGAAGATAGTTCACTGGTCTAATTGCCTGCCTGGTGAGCACAAGGACATGGGTTCAATCCCCAGTACCACATGTTGTGCCAGCCCTGGAGCCTCCTGGCATGCCAAGCCAGCCACAGAGACCGGGGTGGTGGTGGACACCTGTAATCCTAGCTCAAGGGAGGCTGAGGCAGGAGGATCACTGTGAGTCTGAGCTGAGTAGTGAGTCCTTGAACCAAATAAATAAATAAATGATTAAAAAATAATTAAGACATTCAATATGTTGACAACCCCTTGCACATGTTCACCTGGGGCGTGGGCCCTGACCCATTTAGAAGGGAGAGTGCTTGAGTCCTCTTGGCAGGGCCATTGCCTCCAGTGGTCAGTCTCCTAGAATAGCAGTGAGTCTTTCAGAGGCCAAGTGCCCAAGGTGCAACTCAGCACCCACTTATTTATTGCAAAGTGCCACAGAGCCTGAGTACTGAGGTTTTACCGTAGAAAAAATAATTCACACACTAACATATTTTGTCTAAAAGATAAACACAGTAACAGACCTTTCAGCGATACAGCTTTTTCTTGAAAGGTAGAAGTTCCCATTGAGTGTGCTGCTGCACAATTAATGTGGGCGCTGCTGTTGCGTGCAGACTTGGAGAGCTGTGGCTTGGATCCTACTTCATTAGGCTGAGAACAACACAGCAGCCCTGAGGTCATCAGTGAGTCTATTCTTTGTATCAGTTTTGATGTAATTTGAAGCTGGCAAAAGCTGCTCATAAGTGTAAGATGATCCGAAAAAAGTAAGAAAAGCAATCCTGAGTGCTTGATTTAAAATGATTTGGCAAAGTGTTCCACGTGTTGAGAGCATGCGCTGTGATGTAATTCTCCATTTTTGTAATAGCTTTGAGGACATTTTGTTTTTTCTGTTTTCTCTGGAACAGACAACTTTTTGACACATGATACAGTGAAACTGAATGGTTGTTTTGCTTCCTCCACAGAGAACCATCCGAAAACAGATATTGCCCCCACTCCGCAAAGTTCTCCTCCTCTATCAACTGGTACCACTTTTTCTGCTTTTATTTCTTGTGAAAAAAGGCTTCTGCTGCAGCAATGTAGGCATCCATCCCTTGTGCTTCAGGCAGAGACGCGTGTTTCACTGGCTTTTCTTTCGGGAGGTCACCCTCTGTGTCATGCAGCGTTACTGCACGATCGTGTCAGTGCCTCCATCCAGGCACATGCGGTGGCAGGCTGCCTTCTGCAGGTCAGTGGTGAGCCTCTGACCACTGTGACTTGTCATGTGTGGCCTTTTGCTGAGTGACATCTTGGAGATGCATTGCATAATTTTATCCTTGTTTGAGAAATCGTGTAAAAGGGAATTATTTCTAGAAAACATGTCCATTTTTATACAATCCCCATCAGAGAGGGGCTTACTGTGTTTTGCTATGCAAATGAAGTTTGAAAGCAGGAGGCTATCAGATAATGTTTTAGGAAGATAGCTGCAAACACTAAGAGCTGGGAATGCTACTTCCCCGGGTGCCCTACAAGAAGCTCTTTCCTTTCAGTTTCACTGAATTGGGTGACACTGTTTTGGTCAGAATGCCATCTGACACTCGATGTGAGACACACAGCCCTCTCGCTACGCACAGCCCTCTCGCTGTACAGAGTGCGTAAGGGTGGCCCGATGTGCACAGCCTCTCCAAGTGACTTTGTCCCAGCTTCTTGCAATGACCTGTCACTGTCCATTTTCAGTTTTGCTTTGTTTGCTGTAGTCATTCTTTTTGACATCCAACACTTGGAGTGAACAAAAACACAAAATTAAAAAAAAAAAAATGCAAATCTTATACCAGAAGTAGCTAACACTCTTTGTTACCTCAGACTTGTGTGTTTTCTGTGTCAACAATCAATGGCAGTCATTCTCAGCTGGGGTTCCTCTGAATTTGCTGACCACTGACACAAAGAGGCAGTGTTCAACAGACCACCAGCATCTGGCCTATTCTGCAAAAGGCATCTGAGTGCATTTCCTACTTCATGGGGGTTTCTGCTAAAGTCATGGTCAGTCCAAGCAAATATACATGGATCCTGGCTCCAGTTTTCATAGTCTTCACAAACAACTGAATAGAATGCTGCAGATTCAGATATGTCAGAGGGATAGCATGACATTAAAGAATCTCAGTCTCTTAATTAGAATATCTCTTGGCTAAATCTTAGATATAAAATTCTAGTTTTTCATAAGAAAACTCAAAGCTAAAATCTTGTGTTAATAAAAATGAATACAAATATATACAGTCAGGTAGCTGGGCATGATGGTACATGCCTGAAACCCCAGCACTAACTAGGCTGAAGCAGGAGGATTGTTGGGAGTTTGAGACCAGCCTGGGCTACAAAGCAAGTTAAAGGCCAGCCTGAACTGCACAGTGAGGCCCTGCTTCAAAAAGACAAAACCAAACCAGACCAAACCAAAACAAACCTACAACCAGTGTAAGCAAGTACACACTTGTCCTTTGCTATTTCCTGGCTCTGCTTTCATGGACTCATTGCTTAATGGGTTTTCAAAAAATATTGATCTAAATTATTTGTAGAGGATTTTTCACTCTATCGCAAGATTTTATAGCACCATACAGTATATGTAAGTTGTTAAAGATTATATAGGTTTATGAGTTTAGAAAATGGTTAAGAATATTCGAAGTGTTTTTGAAAGTGTGGGAGAGGTTTATAAGGGTGTGGGAAGGGTTTATAAAGCTTATATATATTATATATAAATACATGTAATATTGCTACTTTGCTGACCTTCCCGTATCATGGGGTATCTGGAACTTAACCTCCGTGCTGAGTGAGGACCACTGTACGTATACATCATTGATAATGAACACTCAGATGAGTAGTGGCTAAGGAGTCCCAGATTGGGACAGCATTGCCGGTGTCACTGCTCCTCCTGAGCATGTGCGTGGCCCTTGTGTGTGTTGTCATCCAACGCTGGGTACTGGGGGGCTGCTGGGATGAGGCGGCTGACAGAGCGTGCTCTGTGCTCACTGCGCATGTGCCATTGTTTCACCACCGGGGTCCTGAAAGACGCATGCAAGAAAATCAAAATTTTGCAGATATATTAAACATCAAAGTTATGGAGAAAGAGTCCCATGCAACAAGGGCCCTTATTTAATTATCAGTGAAACTGTAGTTCAGTCCTTGTTTTTAAACTGGGGAAAGAATGTGCGTGATCAGACACAACAGCTCTAGGACGGTTCCCTGTGGTTGAAGGTCGGAGGAGTGCACCTGCAACTATAATTCCACAGGGAAAGCTCTAGACAGAGCTTCTGGGGTTATGAAGGTTTTAAAAACAAGCATCAGGCTGGAGGCGCAGAGCAGCGGCTCAGCACAAGGTCTTAGTTCAATTTCCAGAACCACCCCACCCCCAAAGGACAAACACCAGCTTCCCTTATGCTTTGGTTGAACCACATGCCTTTTGCCCACAGTCTTTACCCCACAGAGCAATCTTTCCTGTGTAAAGCCTAGAGCTAGAACTGCTTTTACCTTGATGACATCAGATTGTAGCTATTCTCAAAAAGGTTTGAAGTCAGAGAAAGCTACAGCTGTGCACACACTCATACAGAATATCCATACAATAGCTTGAATATCAGTAATGGTAGAAAAAAAACACACTTGCATTCTGTTACAGTCCTGGGCTGTAATCAAAGCACACTTGGGTTATGGTTTAGATCAAGAATAACACCCAGAACTCTCATGTACGCAGAGGCAGGACTCTGGGACAGAGGTTGGGTTGTGGGCCACTATTACTAGACATGAAGCTAGGAGGTGGGGCCTGCTCCATGAAGGCAGATCGTGAGGGGTGACTGGAAGGGCCTAACTCCCATCCTGTTCTCCCTCTGTTTCCTGTCATGAGGTGGACAGCTGTCCTTATAGCAAGCCCTTCCACTATGCCATTCCTGCTGTGAAACCATCCAGCTATAGACAGAAAGCTCTCAAAACCATGAGCCCAAACAAACCTCTCTCCCTTAGCTTGTGGCTATCAAGCAATTTGTTCTAGCAGCAAAACAATGACCAAGACAGGGAGTTGCTTATCTGTGTCTGTCATCTTACTGCAGCCTGGCACGCAGCATGCACCTAGTATGTATGGAATGCAGGACTGAAAAGGCTCAACTAGTGGATTTAAGCCAGCTCTGATGTTGCAAGTAAAGCATAATACTTTGCCAATTTAACTGTCCAGGAGAGTAACAGCATCTTAAAATATGCAGCATGGAGCTCTCTGTGGCGAGTGCAATTCAGATAGAGTCCATGTGTAGTTTGTAATAAATGCCATATGATTGCTTTGTTATTCATAAACAGGTTGAGTGTAAGATAAAAGTATATTAAAAAAACAAAAGGAAACATCTGGAAAGATAGCCTTTAATAACTCAAAAATGGGTTAACTCACCAAAGATGCTATGAAAATTCTAGATGTCTACCTTCTTAACAACATAACTCAACAATACATGAAACAAAAGCTGGAAGGCAGACTGTACAGGTGACAGGGATTTTAATACATCTGTCTAACAATGAAAAGACTTGCACTTGATGGAGGGTATCTGGAGTTCTGGAGGACTTCGCCTTTGAGCCCTCAAGACAGCTGGAAGAACACCTGCAGGCTGGGCTGTGTACTGCTGGCTCAGAGTGCTGAAGGGAATAGTCTAGAGAATAGCCAGTACTTAAGCTTGAGTTACTAAAATGTAAGCAGCCACGTGCCAAGGCTTGCTCGTGTCCTCAGCAGTGCAACAGGAAGAGTACTGAAAAATTATACTTGCAGAATTCCACAGGGAATATTTATTCCATAATGAAGTCTAACAGAAAGGGACCTTGATGCGGATGTCACTCCTGCCCAGGCTACTGTGTCACTTAATACTTAGAGCAATTCTCTGTGGGTGGAGGTTGTACTATGACTTTCTAATTCATTATTTTTTCTTCTCTTTCTTCCTCCCCATATTTTTTTATGCCCTTTTTCCTCCTTTCTTTTTTCTTTCTTGGTGCCTTATTCATGTGGAGCATGTACTCTAACACTGAGCTATAGCCCCAGAAAATTATCTGCTTTTCTAGTTGAGGACATTTAGGCAACAGCGTATAGCTTGGTCTAATATAAACTGATGAAAACAGCATATAAGTTGAGATACCTGACAGCAGGTGCTACTTGTCTATGTTGTCTAAGACAACTGGGCACTAGTTGGGAATTTGTTGGTTTGATTAGAGTTCTGGCAGTCAATCTAATTTCAACCACCTTTAAAAAGCTAATGCCTTACATTATTTATATTTATGCAAGTTAACTTCTATATTGATATGAGGAAATAATTTTTCAGTGCCTGAGAATTATTTGGAAAAATGACCTCTGACACATCTATTGGTTAATCTCAGTAGATGCAGAAAACATTTCAAGTTCACAGACTTTTATTCAGGTTCTCTGAAATGAAAGCTGATTTTTCAATCTTTATTTTTGATAAATTAGATGGTAGGGAGTGCTTTTAAAATGATGAACTAGGATACTGGTTGAGAGTACATAGTTTTATTAATAATTAAGACCAAAGCAGATCCTAGAGAAAAAAAAAAAAAAAACTATTTTCAGACATACTGGGTTTCATCTTGAAAAAAAAATTGAGGTGTGAAAGCAACAAATGCTTGGAATTGCAGAGATGAAACTAAAGATCTGATCCGTAATCATTGAAAATGGTTGCTAATAAATGAAATCTAGAAATAACTTTCCACTTTTCAGCATAAACCCAAATACCAGCTTTTGTAATAACTAAAGATTTATTCCTGAAGATGTTAACCCTTTTTCCTGCTTTCACCCTCCTCAATAATTCTTACCATCGTTTAGGGGCAAGACAAGAGATTAAGTTTTGTAATTAGGTGGCAAAAGTCGGTGCAAGAAATGGAAGCACGCAGAATAATTCCTACCATCTCACAAACTGCAGAGAAATATCAAAAACAGGAACAAAAGGAAGTATTTAAATGTCATCCCATTTAAATGGTAAATGCTCCATGACATGTTTTTCAGCTTATTGGCAAGGAGTGCACCGAGCGACATGGCCCCTTGTTTTCCTTGTCCTTTCTTTCCCTTCTCCCACTCTCAGGCATCTTCGTGCCTTCCATATGTCTGGATCAATCTGCTGATTTAACTCAGGCTTTCCCATCCCCCTCAAGACTCCAGTGAATCATCTGAGATACTTCAGTGTGATCAGAAATAACCTTAGCGACAGTATACTTTTTATTTATGCAAGTGTTTCCTGGGTCCTCTTTTTTCCTCTCCTTTGGTAATCCAAGGTAGATTAATTTCAAGAGGCTAATGGCCAGGGATGATTCACTCTATGTCTATGTGAAGGAGGCCAAATAGGCTGAAAAATATTGTAAGCTGGCATTTTTCAGTAGGAGGGCAACATTATCCTAACATGAAATATGCAGACACCAGGTACAGTATGTGGTTCTTAATTCAAGAAGTAGCCAACAATAAGAGAAAGCTCTCAGTGGAGACCTTTGCAATGTTGCCTTTGAAATCCTCAGGCAGTTGAAGATCGGCATAAAAAACATTTCAGCAGGCTTGGCAGCTGCTCAAACTTGTGTGCTCTAAGTTTAGAACCAAACTCAATCTGCCCCCTGTTCAAGTTCTGTTCTGTGCTGGCAAAACACTACTTGCTTGTTCAGAGGGAGAGGAAGAAGACTCTGGAGAAGTTGAAAAACTCAGTGGACACAAAATAACTCTTCAGCAGTTATATTATTCTCAGCTTAAGTAAAATTGGATTAAACACATATGGGTGACAGTTCCTTTCTCACGTGTGGGCATAAAATAAATAAACAGCAACTCTCATTACGGATTGAGCATTAGAAGGGCCTACAATGTGTCCAAGTTCACTTGCGTTTTCATGGTACTAGGGTTGTCTCTTCTCTTGGGTCTTTCTCATCACTGTGACCTTTTATATTTTGGAGAAATGTTTATCTCAGTAAAGTATTGTTTTGTCAGTATTCAAAATCTAAATACTATAACACTTTTTCTTAGTACAACACTTGTATTAAGATACAAAAGCTGCCCTGAGACATGATCTATCAAAATCAATTTATATTTCATACTGTGCCCTTAATGAAGCATGTATGTAAACATCTTATTTATTTATTTATACCAGGAAATCAAACTCAGGACCTTGCACTTGCCAGGCAGGCATGGTGCCACTGAGCTATATCCCATGAGCTGTAAATATTTTGAAAGTGTATCTGTTCATAAAAAGTTCATCCTAAATATTTGATATAAATGTGCATTTTGAGTTACTTTGCATACTGGGTCTGAAGGTTGATACTTAAATTTATGTAGCTATGGCTAAAATATACTGGAAAACTTTACAGATTAATGTTTAGGGACTGGAAAGCCAACTGCTAAGTAATTTAGCTTCTCTGGCATCATCAGCTAAAGAAGCACAGAGCTGGAGTTGATAATGTTTCAGTCTACTTCTTCAACTAATTTTATTTAAGTCAGCAGTTCCAATAAGAACTTTGAAAATCACTTGTGATTTCATGGTGAACAAAGTGAGTTATAACTGGATTTGGTTTTGTGTCTCTGTATTTATTATCTCAAGTGGGTATAAGTCAAGTAGAATATTTCAAGTTCTTTTAAACCCTTCAGACTACTTACCATGTGATTTTATAATCCTAATGTGTACCAATCATTCATTATAGTAATCAAAATGTATGTTAGTAAGGTGCTCAGAACTTATTGTAGCATCACCTCCATGCCCTGCTTTGCTCCCTTTATCCAGATCTGTGACACTGTATAATATAACAGCTATGAACATAACCTGTGCCTCAAAGTCCTAACTTGCCACTCATGACTTCTTGGCTTTGGACAAAGTTGCATTATCCCTCTGTGCCCAGTGTTATCATTACTGGGAAGTCAATGTCCCCTTTCATTGGATAGTTCACTCTGGGAAGTTGATGATTTCTAGTCAGAGTGCTTGGGTAAGTGCAATGGACATGTGAACTTCTGAAGTTAATTATGTCATTGAGAGCTACGAGTTAGAAGCCCTCCAAGGAGGGGAAACTCAGCAGTTTTGTTCATCATGGTGGCAGCTGCTTTACTTTCTCTACCACCTTATTCTTACTCTTGGTTTTTCAAAATTGAGATAAAATTCACATAGCATAAAATTAACCATTGTAAAGTGGCAATGTTCAATGGAAGTCACACTGTTGTAAATCATCAACTTTAGGCACTTAAATGTCATGTGGAGGAAGTTTCCTTCTACTCCTAGTTTATTGGATAGTTTTGACATGAAGGGGTATTGGATTTTGTCAGATGTATTTTCTGTGTCAGTTGAGATGATCATGCTGCTTTTTCTCCATCTTGTTAATTTCTCATCAGTGAAAAACCTTGTGTATTGTTGAACCACCGTTCCACTCTTGGGATAAATCACATTTGACTGTGGAGTTTAATTCCCTTACTATGTGTGAGATTACATTTTTTGTTGAGGATTGCTTCTGTGTATATTTATAAAAGATACTGACCTAGAGTGTTCTTGTGAAGTATTTGTCTGGCCTTGATATTCAACGATAACGTTGACTTTATGGGACGAGTTAGAATGTATCTCTTTTTCTAATTTTCTGGAAAAGTTTAAGACAGAGGAATATTCATTCTTTTTAAAAAATACTTTATGGAAAGAAAGTAAAACAAGATTGTAGAAAAATCATAGGAGAATAACAATCATTAATACATAACATGTTATCTTTAAAGTAGTTGCTCAGGGTGCAAGATACAGGCATAAAACTTTCTCCAATTGTGGGCTGGGGTGATGGCTCAGTGGAATAAGTGCTACCCTGGCAAGTGCAAGGGCCTGAGTTCAATCTCCAGTTCCACAAAAAAAAAAAAAAAAAAAAAAAAAAATTCTCCAATTGATGTTAGCACAAACCTTCCTTTATTTTTGTGGAACCAAGGATTGAACTCAGGCCTTTGCCCTTGCCAGGGAAATGCCTATTCCACTGAGCCATCTTGCCGGCCCCTCAAACCTTCTTTTTAATGAACTAAGATACACTAACAGCACAACTGATTTGTTTATCTTCCATTTTCCCAATTGTCTTTACCCCTTTCACCTATCCTAGTTAGTTTTTCCCTTTAAACAATTTCTTTCCATTTCATGATAGCTGTTGTGTATTTTTTTTATTGAAGAACAAATAGCAATGAGAGTTTCAAATCAAATTAGCAGAACAGATTCAATGATTAATACATTGCATATTGTTTTCGTAGTGGTTTTTTGTTGTACAAGGCACATTCTTGGCATTCTACTTACAAACACCATTAGAGCAGATGTCTCTAATCAATGAATTAAGAGAATGTAGCTGTATCCTTATCCTATTTTTTAAAGCTGAATTATAGTACAGTTTCAATAATTAATACTTTATGCCTTGTTATCTTCCTAGTGGTTGTCCATAGTACAAGAAGCTGACAGAATATCCTGTCCAAACACTGTTAGTGAAAATCTTGCTTCTCAGAATTATACAGAAGTATTGCATATTTATCCTAACTATACTGTTTATACAAACACAGAATGGTTCTTCCTTTGTATCCCCCCTTTTTTGTTTAGTCCTGTCAAAGATAAGCATTCCCTTGTCATTCAACTATTATAGGTGCCTGAACTCAATGAAATAATCAAACACAGTCCAGCATTCCACAATAATACTGAGTTAGCTGAAAGAAGTTGTTGACTAGGGCCATTTACAGCTCTGCTTATTATTATGGCTTTATTTTATATACCTCATTTTTATACTTTTCTGCTGGATGGTTAAGACCGAGAAAAGGCAAGACCTACATAACAAAAAATGTAGTTTTTGCATCTGATGAGGTTAGTCAAGTTCCCTCAGTGTTTATCCTGTACCCTTGTACCTCACTCTGTAGATCCCCTGTCTGTGTCCAGCCATGTGGTTGAGTCATGGCCATTGCTTGACCAGTTTGCTCTCTGTGAAAGCCTGAGAGAAAGTTTTCTCTCCATGTGACTCTCCCCAGGCACACTATAGATCACCAATCACCTTCCTCTATGGCTCCATAATCTCCTTGATCAGAAAATGTGGGGCACAACTGAGTTCCATGATGTTACAGTACAGGTTCTCTCATGTCCTGAGTCTTCACTGACCTTGAAAGGCTAGGGCCAAAATGTTGGCTGATCTTGCAGCCCTTCCATTTCTCCAATTTTTGATCTATGAACTTAGGTTGTTAGCCATCCAGAAGAGAAGCTGATTAGCACCCTGCAACATATGCAGTTCGGTTTACCCCAACTTTCTGACTAAATTCTTTTAGTTGCTATACATTTCTATTTGTATTTCTTCTTTTGATTTGTTATACTAGGGAGACTATACGATATTTGCACATGTGTGTCTGGTTTATTTCGCTTATATGTTCAAGTGGCATCCACTTCAATATAAATGTTTCAAGTTTATCATTCTTTATAGCCGAGTAATATTCCATTGTATAGAAATACCACATCTTTTTCAACCATTTCTTATGTGACGGGCATCTTGGTTGCCTCCAAGATTTGGCTATTACAAATTGTGCTGCTATAAGCATAGGTACACATATATAACTATGATATGATGTTTTCAGTTCCTCTGGGAAAATTCCAGTAGGGGCATAGCCAGCTTGAATGGGATTTCCAGTCCTACTTTTTTGAGGAATCTCCACACTGATCTTCAAAATGGTTGCACCAGTCTACATTCCCACCAGCAGTGGAGAAGTGTTCCCTTTTCCCCACATCCTCTCCAACATTTGTTGTTGGTTAATTTCCTTATGATAGCCATTCTTTCTGGAGTGAGATGCTATCTCAGTATTGTTTTAACTTGCATTTCATGGATGGCTAATGATGTGGAGCATTTTTTCATATATTTATTCAATTCTTTAATTTAGTGCTCTGAGAAGTGTATATTCATTTTAGAAGCCCATTTCTGGATTGGGTCTTTAAATTTGAGGGCTATAATATATCTTAGTTCTTTATATATTCTAGAGAGCAGATCTTTGTCTGATTGCTTATTAGTTAGGATTTTTTCAAAATTTGTTGGGTTCTCTTTTCATTTTGTTGACAATTTCTTTTGACGTGAAGAAACTCCTCAAGAAGAGTTGATCCCAGTTGTTGATTCTTTCAAGTGTTTCCTGTGAGAATATATGTTTGTTCACGAACTCTTTACCTACCCCTATGTCTTCAAGAGTTCCTTCTATTATCTTTTCCAGGAGATTGAGTGTTTCTGTTTTAATTTTTAGATCTTTAATTCATTTTGACTTTAGCTTAGTGCATGGTGATAGAGCTGGGTCAAGTTTTAGTTTTTGGCATGTAGAAAGCCAGTTTTTCCAGCACCATTTGTTAAAGAGGCTATCTTTCTACCACTAAGCGTGTTTGGCCTCTTTGTCAAAGATGAGGTGGCTGCCTGTGTTTGTAGATGCCTCTGCATCCTCTAATCTATTCAATTGATCCTCAGGTCTATTTTGTTGCCAATACCATGTTGATTTTATCACAGTGGCTTTGTAGTATACTTTCAAGTCAGGAATTGTGATGCCTCCTGCCTTGCCTTTATTGGCCAAGATTGCCTTTGCTATTCTAGGTCTTTTGTGGTTCCAAATAAATTTTAGGAATGATTTCTCTATGTCTGGGAGGTATGTTGGTGGCATTTTGATAGGGACTGTGTTAAATTTGTACAACAATTTTGGGAGTATGGCCATCTTCACGATGTTGGTTCTTCCTATCCAGGAGCATGGAATATCTTTTCATTTTCTGAAATGCTCTATCATCTCTTTTCTTAGGGTGTTGTAATTTTCTGTGAAAATATCTTTGACTTCCTTGGTTATGTGAATTCCAAGGTATTTCATTTTCCATGGTGCTATTATAAAAGGTATTGTTTCTATAGTTTCTACACTTGTTCCTCCATACATTTCTGGATTTGATTCATTACTTCAGATGCTATGTATTAAAAAATTTCTTTTTTTATTTCTGGCATTAATTCTGGGCTGAGTTCCTCTATACCTTTCTGCTGTTGTTTTTTTGCTTCTGTCTCTGTTAATTCATTCATTTCAGTTGAGCTGTCCCTGGCACTTATTGGTAGACTTGAGGCCTGAGATTGCATTTTCCGCCTTGTCTTTGTCATTTTGTATAGCACCGACCTCTAACCTTTGGTGAGAGCTTTGGTGCAGTTATGACCTTAGCACTTTATGAGATGTGGGTGCCAGTCTGTTAAGTTTGAGATTATGTAGTTATGCCTGGCCTGGATCTAACTGTTGTGTTCAGTTCCTTTTTGCTGCAGCTTTTCTGGTACAACTGTGAGTCTGTGGTTTCCCTCTGTTGAGTCCCTGGTCCAGGGAGTACTGATGAGCACAGAAGCTCTCACACACACTCACCAAACCGGTCTCACGTGGATCCAGTGGCGGTAGATTCGGAAAAACTCTCACTTGCTTGGTGGGCTTGGGGGCAGGGGCTCCGGGGAGTTGCCAGGCAAGTCGTTCAGGGGTGTCTCAGGTTGACTGCTCACTCGGGTGGGGTTCTTGGGGGCTGGGGCTCCCGGTGATGCAGAACATGCATGCGCGTGGGGGGCAGCCAAGGGCTGTCCCACATACTCACCGATCGGGGATTGTGGGTGGCAGGAGAGTTGGAGAAATTCCCACTCATCTGGCGGGCTTGGGGCAGGGGCTCCAGAGAGTTGCTGGGCAAGTTGGTCTGGGTCTGTTGTACATTTTGGGTCTTACTTTTTCAATTTCTCACACCAGGGAGATAATAGGATCTGTATACATGTAAGTCTTATTTATTTTGCTCATCAGTAAGGTCTCAAGTTGCATCCATTTACCTATAAATGTCTCATTTACTCTCATTTATGGCTAAGTAGTACTCCATCATATAAAAATACCATAGTTTTTAAAATCCATTTATTGGTTGATAGAAAGTTTGGTTGCTTCCAACCAAAATTTGCAAATCATGCTGCTATAAATATAGGTGCATATACATAGCTCTGGTGTGCAGTTTTTAATTCCTCTGGGAAGATACCCACAAGGGAAATACAGCTGAGGAAATGGGACCTCTAACCCTAGTTTTTCTGAGGAATCTTCACACGGGTGTGCACTCCCACCAGTAGTGGAGAAGGGTTCCTTTCCCTCCCAGCCCCCGCAGCATTTGTTGATGATCTACTTCTTGATGCTAGCCATTTTTTTCTGGGGTGAGATGGAATCTTAGTGTTGTTTTAATTTGTATCTCTTGAACGACCAATGGTGTTGAACATTTTTTCATGTGTTTATTTTCCATTTACATTTCTTTCATGAGAAGTGTTTATTCATCTCAGATGCCCATATTTGGATTGGGCCTTTGAATTTGGGGAATCATATCTTTTTTCTCAATTCTTTCTATGTTATAGATCGAAGTCTTTTGTCTGAGAAATAATTGGCTAAAAGTTTTTCCCACTCTGGGCGTAGTATTTTCACTTTGTTGGTGATTTATTTTTCTGTGCTCAAGCTTTTTAATAAGCTGAGATCCCAGTCATGAATTCTTTGAAGTATTTCCCATGCAGTTTTGTTTATGAACTCTCTGACTATACCTATGTCTTCCAGATTTCTTACTACTTTCTCTTCTAGTAGAGTTAGTGTTTCTGTTTTAATATTTAGATCTTTGATTCATTTTGACTATAGTTGAATGCATGGTGATACATCTGGATCTAGTTTTAGTCTTGTGCATGTGGAGAGCCAGGTTCTTCAGCACTATTTATTAAAGAGGCTATCTTTCATCCAGCAAGCATGTTTAGCCCCTTTGTCAAAGATAAGGTAGCTGAGTGAGTTTGTACTTGTGTCTGCATCTTGTAATCTGTTCTACTGATCCTCAAGTCTGTTTTTGTTCCAGGACCATGCTGATTTTATCACAGTTGTTTTATTTTTTAAATCCCCAGAACTTTAATTACCACAAAGCTTTGGGTGTCACCTGTGGGTGACTAGGTGGCTTTTTTTTTAAACCACAGTTGTTTTATAGTATAATTTCCCTTTTCATGATGTTTCCTGCGCCTGTTGCCTAGGGTTGCCTCTGTTATTCTAGTTCTCCTAATATTCATTCTTTTTAACTACAAAATCAGCAATGAAATTCTGGCCTCTTCTTTCCTCATAGTTTTAAAATCATTTATTCATTCTCTTTATTTGTAAAATATTTACTAAGATTTTCTTGAGTCAGTTTGGTAACTTAATTATTTTTAGAAATTTGATTTCATCTAGGGTTTCTGATTTGTTGGGGAACAATTATTTAAAATATTATTTTACAATTATTATTTCAGTGCAGGGAACAATGTTCTTACTTTTAGTTGTGGTGTTAACAATTTGAATCTTTTCATATTTTGTTAGTCTACCTAAAGATGTACCAAGAGTGTATTTAATTCTCACATGTTTGTTTACTCTCTAGTTTTTCTTATGTGTTTCAACTTTTTATCCTCTAGATTGGAGAGGGTATTTTGCACATTTTGAATGAATTAAACTTTATTGGTGGCCCAACATATGGCTTATTCTAGGGATGGAACTGCTTCTGTAGCCTTGAGAAAAAGCTGATTCTGCCACTGTGAGTTGGAGAGCCCTGGGTCCAGTGGCTTGTGTAGTATTGTTCATGTCTTTTATTTCATATCAGTTTATCTGGTAACATCCATAACTGCAAGTGAGATACTGAAGTCTTCAACTTTGGGAGTTAAAACTAAAATGTTGGTCATAACCCTAGGTTTTTGTATATCAGGCTAGTGATAACTTGAGGACCCATTGTTACTATTGTAAATCTATCAATTTCTCATTTCACACCTGTCCTTTTGTTGAACATATTTTCAGCATTTGTTAAGTATCAATATATTTGTGAATGTTAGGCTGGCAAGATAGCTCAATAGACTAAATGCCTGCTTTGGCAAGTACAGAAACTAGAGTCTGATTCCTGGTCCTGAATACCATGCCAGCCCTGTTCTCGAGGTGTGCTGAGTTGGCAACTGAGTCCAGGCATGGTGGCACATGCCTGTAATCTCAGCACTGGGGACGCTGAAAACAGGAGGATCACTATGAGTCTGAGCTGCTTAGTGGGACCCTGTACCAAATACATAACTGAAAAAAAACAAATTTGTGAATGTCGCCTCTTTCGTTGCTACACAATTCCAGTTTTTGTCTCTGGTAACAATGTTTGCCTTGAAATTGGTCAAGACCAGCTTCCATTTTGTGATCATTTGCTTATAATGTCTTTTTCCCTTCTGCTTTCAAACTATTTGCAATCTTTAACTTCAAAGCAAGTCTCTAAGTGTATTGTTGGATCATATTTCTTTTACCTATTTTTCTGATCGTCATATGTTAGCTGGAGAATTTAGTCCCTTTATCATGAAAGAAGTTACTGAAAAGACATGGCTTACTATTTTCATTTTATTAGTTATATTCATAACTTAAATTTTTTGTTCCTCAGAACTTCTCTTAATGCCTTATTTTCTGGTTAAATTTTTTGAGTATACAGTTTTAACATCTTTGTTTTGTTTTCAGTACATTGGAAAGTTTTTCTCAGTGGTTGCATTGAACTTAAAATTAACACCCTAACTTTTGAACAGTTAAATGTTAGCACCAACTTAATTCCTGTGGTATATAAAAACTTTGCTTTTTTGCAACTCTACTTGCTTTGTTTTGTGGTCAGAGAGTTTATGTTTATAAATTTTGTTCCAATTAAGATATTTACAATAACTTCTATACACTTATCTTTTAACTTATGTGAGTATGAAAGAGGAGCTATAAACTAAAAATACAGTACTGCTGACTTTAATGTGCATCTGCCGCCATCAGAACTGTTGCTCTGTATTTCTTCATATGATGCTGAGTTATTGCTGTTTTCCCATTTCAGTCTGGAGACCACAGCTTTTGTTGTAGGGTAGGTCTAGGCATGATGAGCACCCCCAGCTTTTCTTTCTCTGGAGGTGTCTTCATAGCTCGTTTATCTTTGAAGATCCATTTTACTGGAAAGAGAATTCTTGGTTGGCTGTTGGCTCACCACCAGTGTTTCAGTTCTGCTGTCCTTCTGTCCTCTGGCCACTGTGGTTTCTAAAGTGAAACTGGCTGTACCAGCTCTTGGGAGGCCCACTTGTGCAATGAGTCACTCCTGTTGATACTTTCAGACCTCTGTGGTGGTCTTTATCTTTTGAAAGTTTGACTGAGACATACCTTGGTGTGGGTTTTCTTTTTGTGGCCAGCTTATCCTGCCCTGGGGGTGGGGCTTGTGGGGCATGTGGTGCCAGGGATGGAACCATGTCCACGTGCTTGCCTAAGCTTGCTTAAGCAAGCTGAGCTATCTCACCAGCCCTTCTTAGAGTTCATTGTGCTTGGAAGTGCTGTCTTGCCTGGACTGTAGATTAATGTCTTTCATCAAAGTTAGTAAGTTTGCAGTCATTTCTTCAGCTATTTCAGTACCAGTGTTTCACCTTCTGTTGGTCCATTTGAGGGTGATCCACGTATCTCTTAACCTCTGTTTACTTGTTCTTATTGTTTTTTTTATTGTCCCTCAAATTGGATAATCTCAGTTGAACTACCCAGATCAATTCAGTTGAGTCCTTGCTCTTCTGTGGCTCAGTGCCCCGAAGATCTCTGATTCTGTCTTCTGTTTACAGGTGCTGCTGAGCTGTTCTGCTCAATTTTTTATCTTAGCTGTTGCATGCTTCAGCCCCAGAACTGCCGATTGTATTTTTAAAATCATTTCTTTTTATGACAGCATCCATTTGGCCAGGCATTGTTATCATTGTCTTCTTCAGGTCTTATCTCATGGTGTCCTTTGACCTTGGGTCATATAAAAGTTATAATTTTTTTTCCAATAAACCTAGTGCTTGGGATTCCTCAGAGACCATTTTCTATTTTCTCATAAATAGGCCATGTGTTGCTCTTTCTTGGCATGCCTTGTAGCCACACAGGGTTAGCCCCACAATGCATCAGTTCCAAAACTCAGATTCTCTGTATTCCTGAATTTTGGTGAAAGAGCTCAGAGCGTGTTGCACTGTTTGGCTGTTTAGTGATATTTCTAGATCATTATGTACAGTCTACATGTATTTAGAGGGCATTGAAGTATATTTTCTTTTCAACTTGTGTTTTGGGAGACTTTAAAAACCTACAGCCAAATATATATATATATATATATATATATATATATATATATATATATATATATATATATACCAAATATATATATATATATACCAAATATATATATATATATACCAAATATATATATATACCAAATATATATATATATATATACCAAATATATATATATTTAAGTTGACCTTGTTTCAGGTCACTGTTTAATCTTTGGTCAGGCTGTTTCTAATTCTGCCTTTCTGCCTTAGGCTTCAGTTCATGTTCAGGATGGCCTGAAGGTCAGCTTGAAATCAGGAGTGAGTGCTGAGGTCTCGTCAGCTTTCTCTGGATGCTAGTCCATCCTAGAATACTCACATGGCTGATTTGACTTCCCGGTGCTGTGAGAACTGCTGGAAGCTTATGTCCTACACGCTGTCCTCCCATTCAGCTTCCTCTGCATGTTTTCCTGCCTGAGTTGTGCTGGTTGCGTTATTTCCTGATGCTTGTTGCTGTTCTCAGTTGTCCTGCCTGTGAATTAGCTCAGCAATAGCTTCTCAGGACGCCTCTCTAGTCCCAGCAGTGCCTTAGGTGGTGTAAAACGAATGCGCACTCTGGGCCAGAGCTTAGGGGGCTCATCAGTTGGTCAAAATGAGCAAGCAAATGCCCTGAAAGAAACACCCACATCGCTTTCTTCGAAACTAGCATCTGGAACCTGCAGTACATGTTGTTCCTCTGTCACTGCTAGCCTGGGTCTTGCAGAATGCTTAGTGGCTGGAGATGTCTCACTGCAGCATAGGACCTTCTCCCACCTCAAACCTCCTGGATAGCATGGAGTTTTGACTGGATTTCAGAATTCCATAACAGTTGATTGTGAGACCTGCCCCCCAATTTTTAGCTGCTTTTGTGAAGTGATACAGGCTTGTGAACCCAGCCTCTGCCGTTTTTAGTCCAGCTTTTTGTCTCCACTCTTCAGTCATCTTTAGTGTGAGCATTCATGAATGTGGACATCATTGCCTGCACACTGTTCCTGCACACAGTGGTATGTGGCCTGATGGGAGCTACCTGCCTGGAAGAACATGCACCCTAGAAGCAGGCTCTGGATTGTTAGGTGGACAGTTCTGTGGCTCAAGTTCCTAGAACTTCCGTGGCTTCCAGGTTGGGATGTCTTTGTGACCCTAGGCAGAGGAGGGCCTGAGTCTTACCCAATCTCCAGGCTAGGATGGGGTGCGTGCAAAACCCCTCCCACTGCGTGAGGGAGCTATAGCCATGCAAAGAGAGGACCCACTGCTCCTCTGCGGCTCAGCTCAGCGCCCTGCAGGTCCCTGAAAAGTCTCAACGTGAACATGGCCTTTTAAATTATTATTAAGGGCCACAGGATTCTTAACACAGGAAAATGGGATCCATTTTATTAGCAATAAATTTGATTGATAAGTTGAAAATATGTGGTTCTTTAGGGGCCTGCATCTCTACTCCTGCAGCAAGCACTGCAGAAAACAGGGAGGGGAGGAGTGTGGGGCGGGCGCAGCCCCACAGCTTTCCTCTGTCTGACACCTGAGATTATTGCTCCCCCTCTCCTTCTTACTGTATATTTTTTTGCTCAGCCTTGGGGATACCACATTTTTGTTTCTTTCTACCTCAGTGGTAGCTTCTCTTAACTTTGAGTTTTTAATTTTTCCTCAGCAGGTATCATCAGGGGCACACTGGCCGTCTTGAGCCTCATTTCTATATGACCCTGTCTGCAGGTCGGACTCGCCTTGTGAGTTTAAGCCCCGTATACCCACTGACTGCTCGAAGCTTTTACTTGGATGTCGAATAGATATCTTTATTTTTTCTAGAAAACATCTCTGTCTTGGTGAGGGGCTGCTCCTTTTTTCATTTAGTCGGGTTTAAAATATTATCCTTGATTCTTTCCTTTTGTAAACTACTTACAGTCATTCAAGAAATTATCTTGGCCTTGCCATGAAAATACAGTACCCTGGCCCTGTCTGTATCCCACAATCCTTCACTTTCAGCACCCTGGGTAGGGTTATGTTGTGGCTAGGACTCCTGATTGGACATTGGGCTGAACAAATGTGACTCTCATAAACTCAAATCACATGATGCGTCTCTGTGCAAAAGCCTCCAAGTGCTCCTTACTTCATTTGTAGTGAAAGTTACAACCCTTCTGGAATTCAACTGGTGAGCACACACCCATTCCGGCCAGTGACTGGCATGTACGTGACAGTGATTTTATGCTTTTGGAAAGACAGGCTTTTTTCTTCGATGCTGGCCTTTGGGGCAGGCAGGGAGGGCTCGGATTTGGACAGAGCTGCTCATCCGCTGGTGTGGGCTGACCCAGTGACAGGGAAGGCAGAGGAAACATGTTGAGAAATGGAGAGGTGGGCTTTGGACTCTGCAGCCAATATCAGATGCCCCATAAGTGACGCTGTTTGGTTTAAAGCAAATGTGGTTGCATTTCTGTCTCCTAAAACCAAGACTCTTAGTCAAGAAAGGAAGAAGCAGAAATTGACATTCATCACTAAACATTGTATTCCGGTCAGGCGCTGCAATAGGCGAGCTGCACTAATTGTCTTATTATGTTGAGTCTTTCCTTCTCTTGTTTGCTTACACCCTTAATCCACTTCCTTATCCATAGTCCATTTTCTTTACCTATAATTATCTTTCAATTCTTCCCTGGAAAATGCTTTAAAAGACCTGATCAGAAACTCTTATTTCCATTAAAACAACTCCCGTTTTCCTCCCATTGATATTTATGTAAATAGTTTTTCTGTATTAATTCCTAGTTGCTCTTATGTTTTATGTGATTAGGGGTGTGTGTTTTGATGTAGACTGGAAACTCTTTTGAGAAAGAGATAATGCCTTCTATATCTTCTTTATTTTCTCTCAGCATCGAGTAGCATTGTTTTTGTGCACAGTGGACTTTCTGTAAATATTACTTACAATGGTTTAAAATATTATTTGCCTCAGGGCAACATATTATGTTTGAAGGCTTTAAAGCAAAGCACTTATAATAGATCATGTAAGAAAAATTGTGCTGAGTTTATTTGAAGGAGATTTAAAAAAATAATAAAAAGGTATAGAATTTCAAGACAAGATGATGGGACACTAACAGTGGTTATTATATGTATTTTGTTATCTTCAAAGTGGGTGCTTGGATTGCCAGTGCAATACTGATGCAATGTTGACCATATACTGTAAGAAGTAATACTTTGAAAAATTGAGGCAAAGACATGCCAGGTGTTTAAAATAGTGCTAGCACCTAATTAAGAGCTCAATAAATATCATTACTAATTTCTGAGAACCTCCCCATTTCAGCACTTGCTGTGTAGCTTTTAGCACACACCTCTCATTGGACTCTGTCTATGTTTACACCTGTGTAACTTGGAGCTGGAACACCCTGCCGGGCCTGGTCCCCAGCCCGATGCACCACTGGGAGGCAGTGGGACTTCTGTAAGGGGGCGTAGGAGGGCTCCCAGCCCTGGGAGCGAGTCCTCTGGGAGACTGGGACTCTCCTCCTCTGCCTCTGTGCTCTCGGAGCCCAGCTGTCAGCTGGCGCTCCCCGTGTTCTCTTCTTATGATGCGCTACCACAGGGCCAAGCTGACAGGACTTCCGGTTGCAGCTGAGTCCTCATCTCTGTAATTTGGTTGTCTCAGGCAGATACGTTACCTGCATGCTGTTTTTGTTCCTCCCCTTTTTTAGGGAGGAACAAAGGATAATGTAACAGATAACATGAGAAAGATAGCATAACGGTGAGACCGAGTTTCAGAATGGGGCAGTAGCGTGTTTACAGTAGTTGACGGGTCACATGCTGGTGCCTTTCTGATAGATAATCAGAGTGCAAGGTACAGGCAGAATATCCTGTCCACACAGTATTAGCATGAAACTCTCTTTTTAATGAAGAGAAACTAGCTATATAACTGCTTTAACTATCTTGTGTATCCATACATTTTTTTCCTTTTTTAAAAAATGTATTTCTTACAGGGTCTACAGGGTCTCACTGCACAGATCGGACTTGTAGTGATCCTCCTGTTTTTCAGCCTCCCAAGTGCTGGGATTACAGAGGTGCACCACCACACCCCGTCTCAATCACAGTCTCAGGATGCCCTGGGGGCAGGGCCAGCACAAGGGCGGGGATCAAATACCAGGCCCCTGTGTGCCTAAGCAGGCACCTTAATTTGCTGAGCTATCTGGCTGGCCCTTATTTTTTTATTATTCCTTCTTTTCCCCTTTTCCCTCACCACAGCTCATCTTCTCTTTTGAACAGTTTCTTCCCAATTTACAATATGTACTGTACATTGTAGCTCTTATGCACTTGCTTGTTTTCTCCTACTAGTAAGATAATATGATGTTCACACACACGAGTCTGATTTATCTGCCCCTTTTTAGAGTGCAGATGAATTATTTTGGACTGTATGCAAAATATATTCTACAAGCCAGGTGTGGTGGCACATGCCTGTAATCCCAGCACTCAGGAGGCTGAGGCAGGAGGATTGTTGTGAGTTCGAGACCAGCCTGAGCTACAAAGTGAGTTTAAGGCCAGCCTGAACTGCATAGTGAGACCCTGTCTCAAAAAGACAAAAAAAAAAAAATATATATATATATATATATATATATTCTATATATATATTCTAAATATATATATATATTCTATATATATTCTATAGTTAACATATACAATCTATATAAGTTACAAAGCTCCCTCTCAAAAGGAAGGAAGCTGTGTTATGTACCTGCCCTGGAGTAACTTGCCATCATGGATGTGTCCATCATGTCTGAAAGCATGCACTGATAAAATCAAAGTTTTTACCTCCAGCATTCCAAATGGACAGAGAGGGGCAGCATGCTCAGGCTGGCCGTACCGCCTGTCACCGTAAGGGGCTGCGGTCCCTCAGCACAGCTTCGTCCCCGGGGTACAGGACACTCTCCCTGATACTGCTCACTCATGCACTGCATGTTTGTGTGAGCTCAGAGTGAAGATGGGAGGACAGAAACTGGTTTGATAAACAGATGTAACTGGAAAGATCCTGAACCCACTAGAATAGTTCTTTTTATTTTAAAGAAAAGAAAAATAAACAGTAAAACAAGCAAGGCAAAAAAAAAAAAAAAAAAAAAAAACAAAACCATGCATAACTTTCAAAGCACGGGCAGTAGGAGAGTAACAGTGGGGGCAACCTGGCTGTGGCATTTTCACCCCTCTGATCACCGAGGCCAGCTCCGCTGCTCTGGCTGGCCGGGAGGGTGTTCCTTTTCCCTCGTTGCTCCCTCCCCAAGTTGTGAGCTCAGTGGAAGAGGACTGCCACGCCTAGTTGAGGACTGTCCAGGGTATGTGAGTCACTGCGGTCCCCTGCCCGACCCTCCAAGCAGTTCATGATAGTAGCTTTGAGAACACAACTCTGGTACTTCAGCTTCAGACTGCGCTGCTCATCAGCATCCCCTTTCCTGGACTGAATGGCACTTGCCTGAGTCCGAATCCTCATGAGCTGAGGGGGCGTGACCTGTACTGTGGAGGGCAGCACCGCGGCTACCATTCCTCCAGGGTGCCCTGTGCCGTCTAATGCCTTGCTTGGTTTTGGTGCAGGCAGACAGAAACACTAGGTTGATTTGTTGGTCCCACCATGGCTTGGGGGCTACATCTTCACCATATACCCTTTACTGAGCTTGGCAGGCAGTGGACGCTCCCCGGGGTTCTTGCTGATCCAAAGGCCTAATGTGCCTCCTTCTCTGTTATTCTGTAAAGTTGTTTTAATTTTGTCCAAAGAGTTCATTCAGATGCCTCTGTCACTTTCACTTAAAATACAGTCAGAAATATATATGTAGGAAGTACATACACATAGATTCTGGGGAAGTGGATATTACAGATCACTACTGTTCCTGGTATTCTGCTTTGCACCATCCTGTTTTCAGGCATTAAGACTTACAAAGCACCCACTTTCAGCTGTCTTTGTGGTCCCTGGTCCCTTGTTTGCCACAGAAACCTTGCATTTTGTGATGTGTGAGTGAATCTAGCACCCACAGAAAGCAGGGCCTTGGGGCCTTTGGAGCCAAGCGCAGTGCAGGCAGACGCTGTGTGCCAGTCACAGCTTGCTCCTCAGGAGTCACTCTCACAGATGTGACCCCGTGCCAGAGGACATGGGTACAGCACAAGGCAGGGGCAAGTGCGTGGCTTGGCATCACAACCTGGCAGGTCTGCCATGCTTTGCATTTCTGGCGCTTCTGTGCACCTGGTTTCCGAGTCCAGGCACCGAGCGGATCTGGGCTTCATCACAGCCGTGTGTGCATTGTTCTTGGTTTTCATTGTAGCCATGCACTGCAGGCAGCTTTTGGTCCCCTTCAAATTGATTTCAGGATTTACCACATATTTGGACTGAGGATTGAATTACAGTTCTTGGGCTCTGACTGTATCACATAAAAATTATTTGTTTTTCTACTTGACCTTTCCAATCTAGGTTTCTAATTGATTATTCTTTGTGCAAACCACCCAGAGGTCATGTCTTTTGTCCTTAAAGTAAATCAAAGCTAGCTCAGTGTAGTTCCAATTTGAAGTTAAAAGAAATTAGTCCCAAATCTTCACTCATACTATAATAAATATTTGAAGAGCACATCAGACTTTTTTGAAAGTCTTTTTCTTTCTCCCACTTGAGGTGATGTAAATAGCACTAGCTTAATTTGAGGTGGTATGAACAGTGCTAGGGCCATTCAGTCACGTGTTTGCTTACAGAATGACAAAGGATACGTAAAAGAGCTGCCAAAGAAGGTGGAAAGTGGAAATGATGTCCTGATGTCACAAGGGTTCTAATATATCTCAGCCTTGCTGATTCAGTAAATATTTGTTGTTCTCCAGTGAGGAATGACATACTGTATCAGGAAAGGGTCGCGTGCAATCAGTGCTTGTCTTCAAGGAGTAGTAAATAATTAGCAGGAAGTGAGGAATGAGCAGGGCTTAGCAACAGTCAGAAACAAGCCCTGAAAGGCAGGCCTGTGTGTTCTACAGACATGATGGAAATAGCTTGCGTGGATCACAGTGCCCTCGTTGAGACAGTATCCCTGGAGATGGGGGCCGTTGCTCTTCCCTCCCACCAGGTGCTGGCAGAATTGCAGGGGGTACTGAGCTGTTCTTAAGTCACCCTTTTTATACCAAGCAGTGCTGCACCAAGTGGTGCCTCAGGGGTGGCATAAATTTCATACCACATCAGATATATTTTCTTCTATCATCAAGACCCTAATGTTTCCTGGGGACAGTAGCTGAAAAGAAAATAGATGAGAAAATATCAGGTGGCAGTAGAAGTGTTAGGCTAAAAATTGCATTGAGGGTTAGGAGGAAAACCCATTGTTTCAGCTCTCTTCCCACTCAAGTCTGGGAATTTAATCTTCTCCAAATTTTGAACAGGAGTTTTCAAGAGCTAGAACATTATTATGGTTGATTAACTGCTGCATTTTTCCAGATGAAAGATGGTTGTAACTTGCTTCCCATCAAAGTGATGGTGGCAGCATGTTTGTGGCTCTGCTGCCTAATTCTCTAATTGGAAGGAGGCATCACCCCCCAAATCTGACCCCTTGGGTCTGTCTCAGGATAGTAATAGACTAAGGTCAAACACATCGAAGATATTCATTTGCCGTTAGATTTTTAGAAAACATGCTTCTCCGCATTCCTTTGTCCTTAACATGGCTACGTGATCAAGGTGCCTATAATGGTATGAAACACTCATGTAATGGTTATTTTACAGGGAGTAAGTAATTCATTAGTGACAACCTCAAAGAATGCAGTAGTTCTCCTTTTAAAAAAATCTATAAGCATTTTTATTTGTTTTTGTTTTTGTATAAGTTAACTGGATTGACAACTCAGAGGAGCATTATTAACAAAGGTGCCACTATTTCTGTAACACATTTCCCAGAATCTCCTCTGTTAATCTTATACATGAAATTATTTGTAAATGAAACCAGGAAAACACTGGTAACTTTTTCCAAACTCACTCCTCTTATTTTTTCTTAATCCCGCCTCCATTTTCTGTAGGCCTTGCTTTGCACCTTGGGCCCAGAGTAGAAAGCAAAGGAGGAAAGCTTCTGAGGAGGATTTTCTTGTTTTGAGAAAAACTTCAGAAAATGTAATCATTTATTCTCTGCATGAAGTCATTTTTCTAAATGTTTTGGTCATCATGTCAACATGAAGGGTTGTAGCCAGGGTCAGAGCTGACATGTTGAGACAAGGATCATGGGCAAGACCAGAGATCCTTGACAGTTACCAGTCACTGGTGATCTAACCCTGGATCTCTTCTTCTCCTGATTTCTGCAACTGAGTCAATTTCTGTTACACACGACCGGAAGCAATAGAACCTACTTACCAATGCTGTGTTAGTCTATAAGGTAGACACCATAGACCAGGTGGCTTTTAGAAAAGACAGTGTTTTCTTTTTTTGGTAGGAGAGTTACAATAATTAACACATTGCATATTGTTGTCTTTGTAGCGGTCATTCATAGCGTGAGATACAGATATGGTGCCTTGTCCAAACACTATTAGTACAAATCTTTCTTCTTATTGAATGAAGAGAAAGTAGCAGTATATCTATCTTAATTATTTTGTGTATACAGATACAAAATCGTCCTTCATTTATATCTAATAGTTCTCCTTTTTTGCTGTTTCAGTTTCTGTAGCTTCAGCTACCCATGGTTAATTGTTCTCTGAAAATATTAAAATAACAATTTCAGATCTAAACAAAGAAGTTTAAATTGCATCCTTTGGTGAGGAGCTGGGTAAAATCTCAGGCTTCCACGGCTCCATTGCACATGTGAGGGGAACCATCCCACTGTCCAGTGAGGCCACACCTCATGTGCTGTCCACTAATGTGTCTCGCAGGAGCTGTGTTATATGACAGATGCAGAATCCCAGTGCTCACGTTCAAGCAGTGCTTGCACTTAACAGCGTCTCCAGGGCTCCAAAGTAGTGACTGGCAACTCCCACAAGCCAGGAAGACAGCATCAAGTGCTTTCCTTCATGGGAAGATAAAATTTTAGTGTGACAAGGGAAGAAAAAACTTCTTTGCTGAGATTACTACGATCAGAAGAGCAAATCTTCTATCTTTGAAACTATAATTAAGGAACATGAAAGTTGTGTTAGTTCAGCAGTTGAATTTGGTGTTGCAAATGTTATGACCAGAGTGCAGAAAAAGGCATTCACTCTGTGGGCAGAAGATGTTGGTGAGATGCATATTCTGGTGGACAGCAGTGTTGTGCCAGAAAGCACTGAGTGGCAGCTCATATCATGACAGGACATCGGTCATCTCATATTGTGCCAAGAAGATAGGTAGGAATGCAAGATAATGAAGTGATAGAGAGAGGGAGGGAGCAAGTGAGACAGAGAGGATAGACAGAGAGAGAGAGAGAGAGAGAGACAGAGACAGAGAGACAGAGAGACAGACAGAGACAGAGGGACAGAGAGAGAGAGACAGACGGAGAGACGCAGTGAGAGAGAGTCAGACAGAGAGAGAGGCACAGAGAGATAGACAGACATAGATACAGACAGACAGAGAGACAGAGACAGAGAGAGACAGACAGAGCGAGTCAGAGAGAGAGACACAGAGGGAGACAGACTGACAGAGACAGAGAAAAGAGGAGGGTAGATGAGAGGAGAGGACAGAATAAGGAAAAGGAAGGGGGAAGAGAGCAAGAGAGAGTGAGAGGGAGCAGGAGAGAGGGAGAGAGAGGAAAAGAGAGAGAGGGAGAGAGGAAGAACTTGCATATAACTTTTATTACAGTAAAGACAGCCCCTGAACTATAGTTCTTAGAGTTTATAGTGGTCAAAAACATATTCATACCACTGTTTCCCACTTTCTGTATACCATTCAATAAATAGCAAATGAGTTTAAGTACTTTATAATAAAATATGCTTTGCATTGGATGAGAGCCTAACTGGGGACTAAGGTAAATATTGTGAATACATTTAAGGTAGGTTAGATTGAGTTCTGACTTTTATAGGTAAAAACACATGCTTAATTTGGGATTTTTTTTTTTTTTCTACTTAGGTTGGGTTGTCAGGATGTCAGCCTCCTATAAGTCAGGGAGCATTTGTATGACATTGTTCTATTTTATTATTTGTTATTATTGTTAATCACTTGTTGTGCTTATTGTTTAAGTTCAGTTTCATCAGAGGTGTGTAGGAATAAGAAAAAAGAAGCTCCAGACTTAGGTTCCATGCTTGATTTCAGGAACCCACAGGGGTGGAGTCTCCCCTGCAGAGTCCCTGTTCGGTAGAGGGAGGACTATTATACATAAAGTACGAACGTCCAGCTCTCTGTCATGGAGTGTGGGGTGGACATTTTCACTTTGTGCCCCCAGGCCCGTTCAAGGGTGCCTACAAGAGCCAGGACTGGCGGAAGGATGTGCCTGACCTGGCAGGCATCACTGCTGGATTATGTAGTAAGCGTGCTGTCCCAGGCAGCCCCGCTCCCTGCCTGTCCTTGTCTGCCTGGAATCCTTCCTTCTCCCTTGCCACTTCCCCCTCCCTGCCCACAACTGTGCGGTCTCCTTACTGAACACACCTCGCAGTGCCCAGCTTCGCTGTGCCATCTGCTTCTCACCAGGACCCTGACAGACACAAGAAAAACCGGATTACTGAGCTGAGCTATTCACTTGTGCTAGAAAGAAGAAATTTATTTTGCTTTGGTCTTCACAAGTCAGATTCGTTTCTACTTGGAAATCAATCTAAATTGTTCCAGAAACTCAAGTTCAATGACTATGTGCTGTGGTCATTTCATTTCAAATAAAAAAAGCATTACTCTGTAATACAGGGTCACGATCTGTTTCACATGACTTCTGGGGATGGATTCCAACTCTGTGAAACACACCTGGGAAAAAGGTACATTTAAAAAACAAATCAGAGCCACACACCCACATCTTTGTTGGTTAGCGAAGGGGTTGGGTACATCAAGACCTGAACTGTTTGCAGTCAGAATTAGTCAGATGCAAACGCACCTCTCAGTCACATAAAGGTTAGGAGGTGGCAATCAGGGACAAAGTGCTCCACAGAGCTTTCAGGATGCAGGCTCTCGAGCATTTGCCCACAGTGGAAAAGCATAAGAGGCAAAGAAGGGAAAGCGCCATCCACAGAGGGACAGCCTGCTATTTTTGACAGCGTGGATGCAAGTGGGGTCATTTTGCTGTGAGGCATAGCCAGGCACAAAGAGACGGACCCCACAGGACCTCACTTGCCTGTGGGAAATGAGTAGCTCATTTCATAGGAGCAGGGGGCGGATGGCGGCACCAGGGCTTGAGGTAGGTAGGTGCAGGAAGGAAGTTTGTGAGATCTATTTTGCAGCACGGTGACTGCGTGTGAAGACACAACGTTGTATTCTTGCATGATGCCGAGGATGCTGTGCGGAGTCACCACCACAAACAAGGTGACTCCGAGAGGTGATGGGTTAGACAGTCATTCCACACAGCGATGCGCGCCAGCCTTGGGGAGCGTGAGCTCCCGAGGTCTCGCAAACGAGGCTGCGGAGTGCGATGGGGCACCAGCTTGCTGAGCTCCTGCTACAGAGGTTGCAGAACTGAGGAGAGGAACTCATCTCTGTGAAGGGCCAGGTGATAGCACGTTAGGCTCTGCGGAACGCACATTCTCCTCATGCTTTTCCTGCTTCTTCCCCAGCTTCATCCCGCATTTCTTCCTCTTTCACCTCCATTGCTCCTTCTTCCTGAAATGCTTTAAAAAGGGGAAGTGTTATTCTTGGCTCATGTACCGACCTGCAACAAACACACAAACTATAGCACACTGGCCTCTGCCGTGGAGGCAGGAGTGCGTGGACGGTGGATGGCGCTGCCATCTCCGCCGTTCTTAAGCTGGTCAGGGCTGGTTCACTGTCGTAAGAGGCAACTCCAGCATCCCATTGGTCTAACACTGTAAAAGTCACTTTCTTGGGCTGGGGAGATGGCTCAGTAGAATAAGCGCTTGCCTGGCAAGCACTAGTGCCTGAGTTCAATCCCCAGTTCCTAAAAAAAAAAAAAAAAAAAAAAAAAAAAAGTCGCTTTCATCTTCCAATCAACACCTAATCAGCACTGGCAGATTGTGTGTCTCCAGGGCCTGCTCTATCCATGAGTCGCTGAGGAACCCAGGCTCTGAGATCTCCTAACTTCTGCCTTTAGGTTGTGGGATCCTCCCTATCTGGCTGCCTCAGGGGAGAGGGACGGGCTGAAGAGGAGCCGCTGCTCATAACTGTTGACGCATTACGTCCTCGGTGAGCGCGGCCGCACCCCCAACACTACCTTGGTTTGCAGTCCCAGGAAACAAACCCATCTCAGAATACAGTGTTCTGGAAAGAGACTCTATTTCACACCCACACTCCCGCAGCCATGCATGCACACACACACACACATGCACACGCACACGCGCACACTAAGTTGAGGAGAGTTAGCTAAGGCAGCCGGCTCCTCTCACCTATCACAGCCTCAGGAGATTCCAGTGACCCCAGCAGCAAGCCCTGTATCCTCCGTGGTTTGTCCCCAGGCCTTGCAGTGTTAATGCAGGTATGGAATACGTCATCCCGCTGTGCTCCCTCCTTTGCCCCACGACCCCTGTGCTTCAGGCCATTATTAAGTTCAGATTATATGCATCCATGAAGTGTGTCATATTCGCTACGCACATTTTCAAAGCCTAGACTCAGAGCGACTGAGGTTTGCAGTTTATGGCCGCTACTCTCGAGCACCACAGCCTTCTCCGGTGTCTGATGGAAAAATAACCCTGATGGTGATATCGCCACATCATCCTCAAATGATGGGGTGGCCACAAAGAGCTAAGCATAGTTCCTGCCATTGAAAAAGCCTTCCTGAAGCATTGACTACTATTAGCTATTAACATTTTTTTGGCAGGACCAGGTATTGAACTGAGGGAAGCACTTATTCCACTGAGCCATCTTCCCAGCCCTAGCTATTAACATTTTATGTTTAAAGTTAAATATATATGCGTGTGAACTGCAAACCTTAATACTTTAAATTAAGGTGTATGTTCTGAGATCTCTTCTATTAGAGGTGGCCGCTATTTTGTGGAATTTTCCCATAACTATATTTTGTAATCATGATGCAATCTTTCTTTTTTTTTCATCATCTATAGTGTGACTATGTAGCTAAGGTTGACCTTGAACTCACCGTGTAGCCCATTCTGGTTTCAAACTTGTGGTGATCCTCCTGCCTCAGCCTACATGCCGGGAGTATAGGAGTGTACCACCACACCCGGCAATGACCTGACCATTTCAAACGAAAAGGAAAACTAGGGAAATTACATATTTTTCTTTCTTAGTCTTCACATATACAGTGCATTGTTATTATCCACAGTTAGCTGCCAAACATGAAACCCTCTAAAACATTTTCTTCAGGAATGTGAGGCTGTCTCCAAGCATCTTAAGTTAAATTATTTTACATTTCTTTACATTTAAAAAAAAAATTGGGTTATGTAGGCTCCATTGGTTTTGGGAAAAGAGTTTCTTTGAGGACATCTTACTCTTTATTAACTGGCTGAACTATTTAAAATACATTGGTGAACCATAAAAATAAAGGTAAAAGTCTTAACAACTTTTGATAATAACAAAAGTTCAGACTACATTTAAATTGATTTTGTACCCTGGTATTAATAGCTGTACAGCTATTTTATAGCTATTAATGATGATGCAGCTATTATAATTACAGCTATTATAATAAATGAGAGAATTATTTAACTGGTTAAACATTACATTATCATCTGCATAAAATGGCCATTTTTTTTTTTTTTTTTTTTTTTTTGCTGCTTGAGGCTTATTAGCATACCTGTGCTGTGTATCTATGTTAGCTGAGAATACCTTACCAACAGACTAGAACATTTTCTTGGATATAGCAGAAGATGCTAACATTTTCAATTGTAAAATAAACTGGGTACTTAAAATACATCTAAAAGTATTTTGTGGATGTGGAGTGAGGGTTTGAAAAGAAATATTTTGCAAATCTGTAATTAAATAATGTAATCCCATCATTCTACTTGACTTTTTAACTTGTGGAGCAGCGTCACTCAGCAGAAGCGTTCACTCGCAGAGACTGTTTAATCCTTCATGATAATTTTAATTCACTTACAAATGACTCCATGTGAAAGGTCGCTGATGCGCCATCATTTATGGACGGCGATACTTCTGTCATGCGGGAGGGATGTGGTTTTAGCCACAGAGACATTGCGTCCAGGGCTAATGGAAGCGTTATAAAGCCAGTGCCGTCCCTACTGTTTATTCTTAGGGGACATTTTATAATCAGGCTTTAACGATAGCACTGTCTGTGGTTGGTACATTCAAGGACACTGATCCGAGTGCTGTGGGGAAGATACCATCACCTCATATAAAGTAGAAAGGGGAGAAGAGGCACGTGACCCTAACTGGGCCTCCGGGAGCAGTTGGGGGTACGCGCGCTGTGAAATACAGCAGTAAAACCCAACTCTCCCGAAGCTTTATTGCCTAGCAGGTTAGCGAAGGTGTGGTGTATGCCTGCATACAGAACTCCTGCTTCCACTCTGAGGCCCCAAGCCTGCCCTGGCTGAAGAGCGGCTCTCCAACGAAACTGCTTTCGAACCTCCAGGCCCTGCTGCTGACAGGTACGCGCCTCTGCGTCCTGCAGACAGCTGAGCACCTGCTTGCTTCGTCAGTGTGAGAGCTTCGGAGCTGTTGACATTTCGAGTCACTCTGTTCTGATGGATCGGGGCAACGCGTTTCCAGGCCGCTACGCCCTCCACGCATCTTTCCTCCACAAGCAAAGATGAAAATGCACCTTGTTCTTTCCTTCTATCAGTCACTTTTATATAGCACCGACAAAGGCCTCTGCCATTAAAAAAATTTTGCTTGGAGTTGTCAGGCTGAGCAGGAGTGACAGGGAACTATACTTTGTCTCAGGGCTTTTGTCACCTGTTCCTCAGGAGAGCATTAGGGCTCAGAAATCCTTGGTCCTGGCTCTCTGCTCTTTAGCATGTAGTCCCTGGACCAGCAGCTCTGCACCTTTTCAGAGCCCACTGGAAGTGAGGCTCCCAGGGGCCATGCAGACCTTTATCAGAATGTGCCTAGCACTGGGGCTATGCACAGCTAGAGATGGAGGCGCCTGCCCCAGCTGACCAACTGGTGGGAGATTGTTTCTTTCATCACTTCTTAGGAGAGATTTTGCAATACAGTGTAATATATGAAAGCTTCAGTTCTCATCTTAGGAGTGCTTTGGAATATCATAGACACTCTGTGTTTGCTCAGTGAATAAACAGAGTTTGAATGACTCCTTAACCATAGTTCCTGGTCTACTAGAAAGCCCTGCACCTCTGGGAAGGATGAGAGTTGCATAAATACCATATTTTCCTTTTGCCTTCATTTTTGGATTGCATTTTTCCCATGAATACTACAATACCACTCTCCTTCTCTCCCCTCTCTCTCCCCCACTCTGACATAGATGTACTTATGCTTTTATTTATTTTCTTTTGTAGTCTGGGGATCAAACACAGGGCCCTGAGCATGCTAAGAAGTGCTCTACAGCCATGTTATGTCTCCCGCCCTGTTATTTCATTTTGACAATAATCATGCATATTCATTGTAAAGTATGATAACTCAATACATCTACACAATGTACCATGAGCAAATTAGGGCAATTAGCATTACCATTTTCTTAAATATTTATAATTTCTTTGTGTGCCTCCTGTCTTCTGGTTCTTTATAAAGTGTTAATATATTATTATAGACTATAATCATCCTACTGTACTGTAGAATGCTAGAATTTACTCCTTCTATTTAACTGTATTTCATCCCTGTAACCCAACTTCCCTCTCTATCTCCTTTCCTTTACCCTTTTTAATTTATAATGATCACTGTTTGGTTCTGTTTTATTTGGGAATCACCTTTTTGTAGCTTTCAGATACCAATGAGAACATGGAGTTCTTGCCTTCTGTGCCTGCCCTATTTCACTTAATTCAGTATCCTCCCATTGCGTTCATGTTGCTGCAGAGGGTAGGATTTCACCTTCCAAGGCTGGATGATCCTCCCTCCGTGAATGCACCAGGTCTTTGCCCTGCCCCTTGCGGACGAGCACCTCAGGCGACTCCATGTCCTGGCTGTTGCAAATGATGCTGCAGTACACACGGGTGTGCAGATATCCCCTTGGCATACCGATTTCACTTCCCCGGGTATAGGCACCTGGAAGCAGGGTGGCTGGTCCTACTGATCCTTTCTTCTTTATTTTGTCAGGAACCGCCACACTGTGTTCTTAATGGCTGTACGAACTTAGTCTCACTAACAGTGTGTGAGAGTTCCCGTTTCTCCACATCCAGCATTGAATACAGCATATGTTTTAATCAACGAAGATCAGTTGTGCATTTATGGTGTATAACATGGTGTGTTGACATATCTATGCAGTGCAGAATGGCTAAATCGAGCTGTTTAGCATATGCATGACTTCACATACTTCTTTTTCTGTGTGTGGTAAGAACACTTAAAAACTGTTCTCCTAGGACTTGTCAAGTAGACAATATAGTATCATTAACTTGTCACCATGACATATAATAGATCTCTTTAACTTATTCGTTCTGTGTAGCTAGAATGTGGTACCCCCCCAACAGATTTCTAGAGGGCATATTCTTTTGAAAACTGTTTTGTTAAATAAAAGAGGGGTAGATGCTCTTTTATAGCTCATGAGGGGACCTTATCTTATTCCTGGTGGCCTCCTCGTGGGCCAGGAGAGTCAGAGCTGATAGTCCACTGGGCAGAGGTCACCTTGAGTCTGGAAACTCAGCTCTTTGACTATGAACCCTGGATTTTGTGTGTGGAGCTGTGGCAGTGGGCGAGTGGGAAGCGCCAGAGAAGTTCCAATAGTCTATGAAAATCAATCTCAGGGAACACAATCAAATTTATTTTCTTATTTATAGCAAGATTCTAACCACAGATGTAGGAACAGCAAAAAATCTAGGCAAATGTCAAAATACCACACCAATCCCAAGTCTGGCTATATAAACTGACTCAGGGTCATCTTCACCTAGACTGCATTTTGTTCTAGGAATTTGCCTTAAGTAGAAAACATATTTGTTCTTCCCTAAAGAATTCTGGATAGACCAAGCCCCTTCTTAGGCAAGTGCAGGGACCATGTTTTATTCCTTAGCACCACATGCCATGCCTGCCTGGCCTCTATGTGCACTGAGCTGGCCACTGAGACTAGGAGTGGTGGCACATGCCTGTAATCCCAGTGCTGGGGAGGCTGAGACAAGAGGATCAGTACAAGTCCAAGCTGCATAGTGAGACTTGGTACCAAACACAAAGAAGAAGAAGAAGAAGAAGAAGAAGAAGAAGAAGAAGAGGAAGAGGAAGAGGAAGAGGAAGAGGAAGAGGAAGAGGAAGAAGAATTCTGGAGGATAGAATGTAAAACAAAAAATCTTAGTTTCTTGCCTGGAATCCACCACTGCAAAGCTGTTGGCACACAGAAGTGCTTTCACTGGCTCCAGGGTCCCTGGGGAGTTTCAGTGAGGAAGGATCATGGATCACAGAGCAGAACATAGCCCTGTGGTGGGCACAACACGGATATAAGGTGCTGGCCGGCCCTTCGACTGTATGAGCCTGGTGGTAGCCGCTGCACTACTCTGCAAGTAGAACAAGCCTTTTTCTTTTATTTTTATTATAAAAGAGAATTTTTATTATTTATCTATTTATTTTGTACTTTAGTGAAGAGTCTAAGGATGTTTAGCGTCTTACTGTAAATCACACTCATAGTGATCCACCTGATTGCAGCCTCCCAAGAGCTGGATTATAAGTGTGCGCCACCACTCCCAAGCTCAATTGCTGTCTCAGTGCATCCTGGGGGCAGGGCCAGCATGGCAGGCCTAAGGATTGAACCCCTGGTCCCTGTGCTTTAATTTGCTGAGCTATTTGGCTGGCCTTATGAATGGCCGCCCTGATAGCTCAGCAGACTAAAGCACCTGCTTAGGCAGAGTGCAGTGGCTGGGGTTCAATTCTCAGTATGCTGTATTGACCCTTCCTGTGGCGTGTGCTGAGATGGCAATTGAGACTGGGTGTGATGGCATGCACCTGTAATCCCAGCTCTTGGGAGGCTGAAAACAGGAGAATCACTATGAGTTTAATCTATGTAGTGAGACCCTGTAGACCCTGTAGACTCTGTACTAAATACAGAAAAAAAACAATAAAAATGGTACAGAATTTCAAAACAAGATGATAGGAAAATAACAATTGTTATTATACTGCACATTGTTATCTTCAAAGTAGTTGCTAAGATTACCAGATATAGGCATACAGAATTGATTAGACAATATAAACACTAACTGTCCCTTTTAATGAACTAATAGAAATTGGTAGCATAATTAGCTAATATATACACATATTATATATATGAATACACACTTCTCAGGTGAAGAAATACAAGTGGCAAATACATATATAAAAATATGTAACATCATTGGTCATCTAAGAAATGTAAATTAATACAACACTGAGATTCCATCTCACATCAGAAAGAATGGGTACCATAAAAAAAAACAATATGTGATGTATTAATTATTGAATCTGTCCTACTAATTTGATTTGAAACTGTCTCACTGCTATTTGTTCTTCAATAAAATAAACAATAATAAAAAAGAATGGGTACCATAAAAAAATCCACCAATAACAAATGCTGCCAAGGCTATAGGGTAAAAAGAACCCTTCTCCACTGTTGGTGGGAGAGTAGCATGGTGAAACCACTGTGAGAACCAGTGCGGAGATTCCTCAAAAACTAGGATAGAGATGCATTTGATCCAGTTATTCCCCTTCTGGATATTTTCCCAGAATTAAAGATATCATGCCCAAGTAATATATGTGCACCCATGTTTATAGCAGCACAATTTTTCATAGCTAAATCCAGCACACTGATCTGCTTTCAAATGACCATCAAGGAATGGACACGAAAGATGTGGTGTTTTTATAAAATGGAGTATTACTTAGCTGTAAAGAAAGATAAACCCAAGGCTTTTATAAGTAAATGGATGCAACTGGAGACCATACTCAGAAGTGAAATAAATGAGATCCACATGTGTAAATGTTGCATTTTGTTCCTGGTGTAATAAACTGAAAAACTGGATCTGCCTTTCTTCTTTGAGTTGTTTTTCCCCAGCTGATCAGTGTGCTGAGTAAAGTGACAGAGTCACAGGCCCCAGGAATTAGAACACGGGCCTCTATAAGGCCCCATTGTTCCAAACATCACAAGTAGAGAAAGGAAAAGTCTTCAAAGGTTTCAAGACAGTTTAGAGATTTTCCAAGATTCTTTTCTTCATTTTCTTAAAGCATTGAACCTTGTTATTTGTATCCTTTTTAATTCACAGTCAGCCATACCATTGTGAGAATTTGCCAGATGGGATGACTTTGAATCATCTCTGTGTTTGATTTTGAGTTGTCCAATGTAAAAAAAAGAAGAAGAAAGAAACACCATTTTTTTTTTTGTGTGGTGGGGAACGGATTGTACTAAATTTTGTTTTTAAATGTGAGGTGTCCTGGGAAGGTTGCCTCTGGTTACATGTGCTAGGAGGTGAAGATACCTTGGGTAGGGTGGTTATAGGAATCTGCTTTGTTCGTATTTGGTATGATTTGAGACAACTGCCAGCCCAGTCCACTCCTATATTTTTATCTTGTGGCCATGTAACTCTGAGGTATCTTTCATTTTCCATGAGCCTATCTTAAACGTAGGAGAAAGGCATGGAAAGCCATTCCTCTGTTCCTTCCCGAGATATTCCACCCCCAACACCTCCTTGCTTTTGAGGTTCCCTCCGGGGCATGTCAAAGCTGTATTTTTCTCACCACACAACTGAGATCAGTTCAGTGAAAATAGGGAGATTGTATTTTTGAAGTAAACCTAGAACACACTACATACTTCTTCTTGGTGCAAAAGTAGGGGAGAATCTCTTCAGAAAGTTGTGTAGGCTGAGTATGAGGAAAACAGGTAGCAAAGTGAGGGTGGACTAGGTGCTGGAGCAGCTGTAGCTGGTGGAGAGTTAGTGGGTGGGAATGATCCACCTTCCTCTTCTGAAGTGGAACTGAAATCATGTCTGGGTCACAGACACTGGATGAAAGCAGTGTGGTGGGACCACACAGAACATTAGGACACAGACTTGCTCTGTGCAAGTGCTCGCGAGTACCCACTGCTCCCTGCTCTCCCAGGACCTCACCATGCTCCCAGGGTGAGGATGAAAGGGGAGAGTGAGGATTTCCTGGAGCTCCCTGTGTACTCCTGTGAGTCAGAGGCAAACCCAAGCTTTGGGCCACCTCAGAGGAGTCCCTGGGAGACCTAGCAGGGTTGCCCGAATTGTACTTGTCATTTCTATGGTAATAGTTATATACTTGGTTTTTGAGGAGTTGGAAAGTCATCACAATGTTGGAAAAATGTTCTGACTCTTCGAGCTGGTGTGCAGGATTGAGTTGCCTCAGCGCATACTGGCTGGGTACTAGAAGACCGAATTGTTTCTGCAAACCAGATTTTGACTTTCAAAGCAAATTTGCAATATTTGGTTTTCTATACTTTGAGTTAAATGGCATTAGAAGGAGGACATTGGTTCTAAGAAGCCCTACAATTTCATGTGTAAAATAACCCCTCTGCATGCTACTTAACACGTTTCAGTGAAATTAATTCAGGGTTAAAGGCAAAGCAACATAACTTACAGAAAACAGAAGTGGTAAAACATTATTTGGCAAATCATTTAAAATGTGCCTAATGCCAATATCAAAGGGTGAGAAAACTTAATAGGCGTGGGAAGAGAAGAGCAATTAAAGGTGTCAAGAGATCCACAAAAACGGGTGACATCCAAGGGACCGAAATAGAACTCACGAAGAGGTGACGAAGGGAGAGGTGACAGCACAGCACAGTAACCTCAGATCCTCCTCCATGTGGCTGGGAGTGGCCCTAGGCTGGCCTGGAGCCAGCAGGACGGAGCTATAGAGTGGAAAGAATGGATGAGCCAACACAGTAACTCAGACTACAGAGCTCAGCCATGATGTCTCCCACACTGCACTGCATCCCAGTCAAGTGGCTTGTGAAAAGGCCAGAGTGAAGTCTGAAGAATTGAGGGTCCCTTAAAATAACTCAGCATTTGTGTACGGGTAGGATCCTGTTCTTTCAAGACTTGTGGTCCCTGCTGGCTATATCCTGAGACTTGAGTAGTGTGGAATTCCTTCATGGTCTGGTTTTGTTGTGTAGCATGGGTGTGTTCAAAGACAGCCTTGCCTCTTCCTTTATGCCTTTTGTACCTAGGCCTAGAGGCCATGGGAAAAGAAGGGCATAGATTCAAGGCATGAGGAACATTACTTAAATCTATGCCCTTCTTTTCCCATTGTAATAGTTATATACTTGTTTTTTTGAGGAGTTGGATAGATCACCCTCTGTGACTTGAAGCAGGAGAATGGAGAAGGGCCTTGTGGAGCCGAGAGCTGAGTGCCTTCAGCCGCGGAGCACACAGGACTTCAGTCCTGCAGCTGCAAGGATCGGATCCTGTCACAACTGAGGAAGCTGAGAGAGGTCCCTAGCCCCAGTGAGCCTGAGTCCTGTCAACAGCTTGATTTCTGACTTGTAAGAGCCTAAGTGGAGAACTTAGACACTCCACACATAAACTTCTGACCTAGAAAACCGTAAGCTTGTAACATGTTGTTACAAGCAGCACAACTGTGTAGTTTATTATGTCTCGACAGAAATGCTACATAGAGCAGCCAAATGAATGCCTCTCTAAGCTAATTTTATAAAAAGTATTTTTATTAATGGAGTTCAGTGAGATGTTTTCTTTCCTGGGTGTGACCATGCTATGACTAATTCATAAAATATTTTAAATAGAAGTTCTATGTTTTAGTTGCACATTAGGAATCACCAAAAGATAAGCTATTAAAAATTAAAATTCTTTGAAGTAGGCATAGCGGTGTTCCTTACATTTAAAAAATAATTGACCCTGAGAATTTTCTTTTAAAAGAAGGAGCCCATTCATCCTGATAGTCTTAACTCCTACAGTGATCATCACCAAATACAAAGAGTGTGGAGTACAGTTGTAAGTGAATTTGGGCTTAAAACTTGGCAACAGAGGAAAAATCTGGCAGGCTGCAGTTAGCTACGCTTCCTCACACAGCCACTGCTCAGAGACCACTGCACGGCGAAACAAGTTTTATCTGTGCAGTGTTCCCAAGGCCACATTGCCTTGTGATGAGGCTTTCCCAGGGGTTCTCCATAAATGGAGAAGCTTTGTGTGCTAGCCAGCTTTTCATTCCTATAACAAAATACTTAAGAGCAATCACCTTAAAGGGAGAAGAGGTTCACTTTGGCCATGGCCTCAGGAGTTCCAGTTTGCAGTCTCTTGGCTCCTTCATTCCTGGGACTGTGGCAGGGTAGAACATCACGGTGAGACTCATGGGGTCAGACAGAGGTTGGGTTGGGGGCCAAAGGGACCCTTCCAGGGCATACCTCAAAGAAGTGCGGCCTGTATTTCCTCCTGCTGTGTTCAACCCCCCAGAGTTTCCTCCACTTCCTAGAGGGCCATTACTCTATGAATCCATTCATGGATTCCCTCGTGGATGAAGGCAGATCCCTCATGATCCTACCACCTCCCAACGCCCCTGCCTATGAACACAGCTTCTTAGGGGAGGAAACCTTCAACATAAAAGCTTTTGGGGACATTTCCAATTCACACCACAATACAGTGGCACCCTGAGAAGTGCCCTCCCCCCATTTAGGGGACTGATGGCTTCGGCTGGACAAGTTATTTCCAAGAGAACATGTGTGGTACAGCTTTCGGGGTTTCACCCCTCTCCCTTTACAGGTTACTGGTGTTTTTATCTTTTCGTATAGGGTAAAATAAATAATTGACTATCTAGAAAAATGGGCTTATCAGAAATGAGAAAAATCTCCTTTCTGAGACTTTGGAGTTAATAATAGGATCGTTTTCTTGGAAACCTCTATTCAAAGCCGTTTTGGTCCATTTCTTCTTTTCACTCTTCCAGGGTGGGAAGCCAGAGCGAGTACTTGCAGTTTCCATGGGTAGACAGGCATAATAATAATCCAAGAACATGAGGCTGAAGCCAAAACCTTCGCCAGCCTCAGAGAAACAAATTGCACCGAAAAATCATCCCAGACTTCCTGGCTGTTGGGATGGCAGCCTCATTGTGTTCTCAGCCCGGTCTTTCTGTTTTTCTTATGGCAAATGTCACATTGTTGACTTTTCATCATGTAATGTAAGAAAGAATGATCATTAAGCAACCTTTTGAAAAAACAAACATCTTTCATTGGTTTGTGAAAGATTTGGAATAAAAGAATTTCTGGAAATGATTTCCCTATATTTTAGCGAAAAGCCCGTGTTATTCTGGGGATGTTGGTTGGCTTGCCATAAACTGGTTGCGTTACTTGGTGTCAAAAATCATACAAAATTAAAGTATATGGGATTTTTATAATTTTTAGAGCGGAAAACTATTTTTTGCATTCTTAACAAGTATAGTAGGATTCATACGATTCAGGCAGGCTGAGAGCCACCACTCACAGGCCTTTGCTTCACGTGGCAGAATGGGCTTTCTTTGTTTTTAAACAACTGATTATTTTTTAATGGACAAGAGCAAGGTTTCTCATTCACACCCGGGTGTTCACCTATTTTCTTTCGTGGTAAGTTTCGTGATAAGCAGAAAAGGAGATTTCACTGGCTCTCCCTGCTCCTTTGCCCTGTCACCCACACTCCTCGGGTGCAGGAAACGGACCCCAAGGTTTTTCTGACTCCTGTTCCAAGCTTAGGCTGCTGCTCATGTTCTTAGTCAGCTGGTTATGTTTTCTCTTCCTTTCTTTCTCTGAGAACTGTGTAGTGTTTTCACTTGAATAATCCAATAAACAAAGGCAATCATAATAAATTAGGTACTGCAGTTTTGTTTGGTGTTGACTCTGGGGGCAGATGGGAACTAGGAGAAGGGGACAGGGAGGAGGGTGTGTGAGAAGAACAGCGTGGTGGTCTGCAGGGCGAAGCAGCAGCTCTGCCACTTCACGGTGACTGTCTGCGTTCTAGTAGGAGTGGGAGGTCAGTAAGGTCAGAGGACCGGTTTGTGCTTATGGAACATGCTGATTGGCTGCAGTGTGGAGAGAGGGTTAGGGCAACAGCAGAGTACAAGGCAATCCCAAGGCTGTTTCCAAGTCCCCACAAGAGCTCGCCTTTCCTTGGACTTTGGAGATGATGGAGCAAATGAAGCAGTAAATTGCAGCTCTGTTTAGGAATTTCTGTCAGCCAGAACCCAGACTGTGGATGGACTGGCAGAGGCCGGTGGGCGGGGTAGGTGGGGGCGCTGTAGAAGATTCTTGGTTTGAGGGTGGTTCTGCGTTCTCCAGAATCTAGAACTTTGGGAAAGAACTTAAAAAAAAAAAACAAAAAACAAAAAACATTTCTTTGTTTCAGGTAGAAACTCTGCATTCCATTTTGTGGCTGGCTCAGCTCACCCCGGAGGCAGGGCTTGAGCGGCATGTGGTGCCTCGGATCAAACCGAGGTCCCTGTGTGCTTGTCTAAACTTGCCTAAGCAGGCACTTAGACCACTGAGCTATCTCACTGGCCCCTGCTGTCCATTTTGGATGCAATTAACTTAGGATTCATTTGGCAGTGGAGATATGTCCAGGAGATATCATGTAGTTGGTGCCTTTATCATTTAGTGAAAAATGAATTCAGGAAATAAGGTAGAGTTGTAGAAAGAAAACTTCTGTAGTTGGGCTGGGGGACAGCCCAGTACAGCAGTGGCACAGTGCCTGCCTGGCAAGCATAAGGTCATGAGTTCAGTTCCCAGTACAGAAAAAAATTCTATAGGGTAAAGGCAAAAAAAAAAAAAAAAAAAAAAAAAAAAAAAAAAAAAAAAAAAAAGAAAAAGAAAAAAAGAAAAATTCAGGTTGCCAATTCAATTTTCAGTTTCACATTTTTCCAACACATTGTGGCAATATTTTAATCTGCTGTAGTTTCTGAGAGACAAAACTGGCAGGGATGAAAGGTGGGTAAAGGGGGCTCAGAAAGAGGTCTGTGACACAGGCCATGAAAAAGGGCAAATGCACGGGGTAAGCTCTTCCTGGGGCTGCTGACGAAAGCAGGGATGGAGAACAGGTGAAGTGGATTGATCCAAACCTTGGAACCACAGTAGACAACAGAGGGAAAATACAGAGCCAGCGTGTGCAAAGCATGTTTTCCCCACAGCTCCCTTTGGAGGCATAATATTGAGTTTGGTTTCTGAGCAGAGAGACACAAAAACCCCATGGTCCCCCCATGCCTCCATCCTTGGAATCATTTTTAAACATCCTTAAAACAATTGTCTAGAGAAATGTCCCATACAGTGAGAAAAAGAAGCTAAATTCAAATTCAGTGTCTGTCTGTGTATCATTGCCTACATTTAAGTTCACCCACATTATAATTACATGATAGGATTTCTATGAGAAAGATGAGCTGTCCATGCATAAAAATTTATAAGGAGGCCCACTGAGTGGCTCAGTGGACTAAAGTGTCTGCTTAGGCAGAGTGCAGGGACCAGGGTTCAATCCCCAGCAAGCTGTGCCAGCCCCACCCCTGGGGTGCACTCAGCCAGTGACTGAGACCAGGCATGATGGTACGTGCCTGTGATCCCAGCACTTGGGAGGCTAAAAGAAGGAGGATCACTGTGAGTTCGATCTATGTAGTGAAACCTTGTAGGCCCTATACTAAATACATAAAAAAAAAGAAAAATTTTAAAAGTTCTACAATTGGATACTTTCCTTTTTAGCCAAAACTGTTTTTTGACTAGAAATGTAAATCAGGTGAAATAATATTTCCTCCATATTTTAAGCCTTATCATCAACCAAAACAGAGAATGAGAAAACAGAGTTTGTTAAGGATGACTTTTAATGCAAATTTATGTATCTATGCATTTTTAAAGTCATAAAATGATAGAGACAGGTAGAAATAAGCTAAATATTGTTGACTAAAATGTGAGTTTGGGTCCAAGTTATTTCATCTAGTTAGGTATTTGTCAGCACCAAATGTCCTACAGAGATTATAAAACAAATTTTTATTTTTTCTTTAATTTTTATATTTGTATTTTAGGGAAGGGTCTACAGGGTGTTCAGGGCCTCACTACTAGATTGGACTCATAGTGCCCTGCCTGTTTACAGACTCTGAAGAGCTGGGATTACAGGCGTGTGCCACCATGCCCAGTCTCAACTGTTATCTCAGTGTACTCTCAGAGGCGGGGCTGGCACAGTAAAAACAAATTTTTAAATGGAGAGTAGCTCTGTCTTTAAAATATGCTTTTGTAGCACCTGTGAGAGAGCAAAGAGCCTGAGTGCTGGCCTCAGCATGGCTATGAGCTGACAGAAGCGTCTCATGATGGGCGACTCATTGCCAAAGCAGCTCCCTTTCAGAAGTGATCAGAGCAAGTGAGTTTTGGGACTCAGGAAGTTGCTGCTATCATAAGAATTTTTTCTACTCTTAAAGGAAATGTGAAAAGAAACCTTGAGCCAGGTATAGACATTTAAACATGTTTCTTTTCTTTTTTTAAAAAATGTATTTAGGACCAGGTCTACAGGGCCTACGGGGTCTCACTACACAGATAGGACTCGCAGTGATCCTCCTGTTTTCAGTCTCCCAAGCACTGGGGTTACAGGCATGCCCAGTCTTCAATGTTTCTTAGAGAAATTTTTGTGATCTTAGAATTGATAAAAGATGTATTAGAACAGTAGAAGTGGGACCATGCTCAAAAATTAAGATGAATCAAATTTTTCTTCCCATGGCTGCAGGTGTAGCTCAGGGGTAGAACAATTGCTTAATATGTGCAGTGGCTGCAGTTTGATCCCCAGTAGCACAGGAAAAAAAGAAAGTCTGTCCTCTTAGGCATTTCTCTAAAATGACAAATTGACTTTAATTTCTGGTAGATTGGATAGCATTATGTTGAATATACTTAATATATAACATGTGACAATAAATGAGTGTACTCCAAAATTGAAAACAAATTTATTTGGTTATATTTGTCATATATACTTGTTATATTTGTGTACACACATTAAATTCATCTCTATAGGTTTCTAAAATAGATTTTTAAAAATTGTTAACTTTTTGGGGCAGTGCTGATGTTGGGCTGTGTTAACATCACACCCCAACTGTGACTGTGTCATCCCTGAGTTTTCTTAGCCTTTATTTCTCATTGATGACAGAGGGGGGACAATAATGCTTGGTTCCTTGAGCGTGTGCCTGTGTGCATGTATAATAATTTGAAAATGACCTTTTGATAGATATATGTTTTATTCACATGGGCCTTAAAATAATTGAGGATACTTACATGTGCCTATACATATATATCATATAATATAAATATTCCAAGTACAATTAAACAGAACCCCACCAATGTGCATACTTGAGAAGCAGGGTGCAGGTGGAGCAGGCTGTGTGTCTGTCAGTAAGAGCTGCTCTCCCCCAGCCAAGGTTGCGGCTTGGTAAACAAGAGGTTAATGGAGGGGGAGGAACAGATAAAGTAAATAAAGTCAGTTAATTGCGGGAAGCAGTTGCACAGCAACAGCAGCCAGGGAAACAGATCTCCAGAAGCAGCCAGTGGCAGAGGAGCGGGTTGCCAGTTGCGCAGGATCTGCTGCCCTTCTTCCCCTTCCCTGTTGCCCTGCCCTCTCGATCTGTCTCTCCCTCAGTCCTGGGCTCAAGCTGCAAGCCCAGGACTGAGGAAGAGATAGCAATCCCTCTTCATTTCCACTTCTGTGTTTTTTCTTTTGCATACGCGCTAAGATCTATGGACAAAACTGGTTGCTAGAAGCAGCGAGGATCCTTAACCGCTTATTCTCCCAGTTCTCTGCCCACTGCCCGGAGGCGTTCCTGACCAAGCCAGGCTGCACATGGGCCTGCCCACCTTGTTGGTGCTTCCTGGGTGAGCACAGGGGCTGGCAGAGTCCATGTGTCAAATGTGATACCGTAATCCATGCAGAGAAGCTGCATTTATCAACATAAAGACCATCAGAGCTGGTGGGGTAACTTGATTTATATTATAGGAAATGATCTTGATGTGCGTCAGAGTCACTCATATGCAAATACATGAAAGACACACACACACACACAAACACACACACACACACAGTCACACCTATGTACACACTGTGTAATGTGCTTTATATCTGCTCCTCTCTGAAAAGGGACAGAGAAGAGCATTGGAAACAGCTTAGATGGATATATATATATATATATATAATCTCAAAGCTGAGAGTGGCAGGGGATTTTCCTAGTATTAATTAATTAACTCATTCCAGACTCTTTTGGCAAAATGCCTCGAAAGGGCCGGTGTGTCCTGAGTGACCCTCATGTATGCTTTATGTCAGTAATCATTAAACTCGCAAAACGGTGTCACCTGGTTCCTTAGGCCATTAAATGAAGATAACAAGAATAATCAAGTTGTCTATTAACATAAAGGAAATATTAATCTACTAGCATAAGAAAATGTAAAATTCCCTCTAAATCCTCGGGCAAACGCACACTGGAAGCTGGTTCTGAGTGTCCGCTGCTCCTTTCTCAGTGTGAGTCCTAGATCCTCAGAACCTTGCTGTGCTTGCCCACTTGTACGACACCAAAACCTCCAGACCAAAGAGCTGCTGAAGCAGACAGCTGAACTCCACAGTGTGACACAAACATTTACCAGCAGACCCTCTGTCTGCTAGGGAAGAAACGGGTTCATGGTTTTGAATATAGAGAAGTAGAAGTGATATTCCGAGCCCTTTTAGCCTCCATTAATGAAGTAGGGTTTGGATTTCACACTCTTTGGTTTCCATGCAGAGAGCGGGATTGCGCAAATGGGAGCCCACCCAGAGTGCAGCCCTTCACGCCAGGAGTGCGCATGCTTGACTCTGCCCACGCTGTGAGACGCCTTCATGAAGTCCATGCTTGGGCCTTTCCACTGTGCCACAGCTACACACACACACACTCACACTCAGAAGCAGAGCACACAGAAACTCACACCTGCAAGCACACGCAGAAACCCAAACAAGGGCACACAGGGAAGAACGCATATAGAAACATGCATTGAAAAACACATGAATGTGGACACATAAACATTAAAGCTTATACAAAAAATGTAGGCATGCAGAAAAATTAGTATACAAACCCACGCAGAAACCATTTCTTGTACATAGAAATAGATATAAAAACACAAATATGCATATGCATCATTATCACTCCTCTTGAAAGAATCTCTCTGTAGCAATCATTAGACTAGAATGATGAAAGATAATAAATTAATAGCAAATTTTAGCATGAAGTGAAATACATGAATTGTTAGGGCATCAAAGCTGATGTTAGAGAGTGGAAATTGGGGAGTGGAAGTTCTGTTTTATGAACAGTACGAAGCCCAAGCTTCAGTGTGGGTGGATGACCACAGTGCCCCAGGGACTAGCACTGCCAGATTCATGGGACATGTCTTCACCCAGAGGACTGACACATTGACACATTCCCATTTTGCCAGCAGGCGTCCCCACACTCATCCACACTCAGTCCAGTTGCTAGAAAATTGTGGTACTTTTTACTGGACAAAAATGACCTATAAATTATCCCTTTAAGACTTGTATCTTGGTAATGATTTTCTCAATTGTTGTCCTTAGCAATTTCTGGAGCTTCCTACGCCAAGGATAACCATACTAAACAGGCCGGGGGCTCAGTGCCAGTGGGTACGTGCCCCAAGGCACTGCGCACCAACTTCAAGTGTCAGAGGGGCTTTTACCATAAGGAAATTTTTGAGGGGTTTGTAAATTCTGGAGAGCTAAGTATCACGAGATGAATTGTGAAGGCAAGACATGATATGTGCACTTATTCTTCAAAGGCAGAACATGCAAGTTGTTACGTCACCATCATTGTTAAGAGGGAGAGTGGGAGATTAAGTAGGAAGCAAAGCTTGTACTGGTTTCGAACTGTGTCAGAGATTTAAGTGACAAGGATTTTTGTCCTGTCAAGGCCATTTTATCTTTAGCAGGCTATTCAGCAATGAGCAGCCCATTAATAATTTCCCACTCTATTTCTACTTCCCTAAGTTGTCATTACTGAGTAGCTTAGAATCTAGGAAAATCACTGTAGCTTCTTTAGCAAGTGATTGTCTGCTCTTTCCACATGTGAGTCTAACAATGATAAACTCAGTAGGGTGAACATTCAGAGGTATTTTTCCTTCTTACTTTGCAAAGGATATCAAATGCACTTTAGTTTTATTTTCTTGAGTTAAGACTACTCTCATATTCCTCAAAGAAAATGTCTCTACTCCCATTTTCCAGATGGGATATGAATGCTCATGTCTATAGTGGTTATAAAACCAATTGCAAAAACAAGTTCTGTGAGCATGAATCAATGACCCTGGCTGAAGATCCACTCGCATTCTCCTGCAGAGCCATTGTGGAGACCTTAGCCACAGCTCTGGTGGAGTGGCTTTGTGTGCACCCTGTAGGAGGGAGAGATTGTGCAGAAGCAAGCGCTGGCTCAACTTTGTGATGAGAAACCTGGATACTAATGGGGCTTCACTTTGATTGGATTCTGGAACTTACCGCACTCAGCTGGGTGTAGGCCAGCAACTAGGTGGCACTGGCAGAGGGAGGCCTGCTTCTGCGACAATTACTGGTCAATTGCAAGTGATTAGAATGGCACAATGTCTAAAGGAATATGGAGAAAAATACTGCCTGCAAAACATCAGTGATGGAACCAGCAACTTGCAGGAGATGTCAGTGTAGTGAGAGATGGTGGAAATTCAGATTGCTACTCTAGGTTCCAGGGAGATGGCCCTTTAGAAAGGTCTCTGTGGTCCACTTTGCACTGTGTCCTCCTTCAGAGGTGACCAGAACCGGGCTGAATGTATCCTATGTATAGGCTTTGTTGGCTAGTGGAGATGGCTAGATAGAATTAAAGGCACAGCAGGGCTGCCCAGTCTTATTATATGAAACCATCCAAGAAATAAAAGAGCTGAAGGAGCCACTCTGCATCCTGCTTCACCACCATGCAAGCAGAGCTCCTCATGAGTCTGGGGACAAACAATTCCCTGAAGATGGCTGTGCTCAGAACATGTGAGAAGCTTAGGCATAAGTGCCGGCAGACTTCAGGAGATGATCGCTTTCAGATTTGCAGATAGTGCAGTAGAAGTATCATTATTGTTTGCCTGCCCTTTGTTGCGTGTGAGTTATAATGGCTACAAGAGTTTGCGAGAGACTGTGTATCCAGCCACTATAAAGCCTAACCCACATGGCGATGCTGGGGCTACCCCTCACTAGCAACCTTTGGCAAGTACGTGGTTTCCTCTGAGCACTGCCTTTCTGGCTGCCCCCAAAATGCTACTTGGACGTGGCCTGGGCCAGTGCGCTGTTTGCAGGCTTTCGATTGGCTTTGTGATGGTCTGTGAGAAATTGTGACATACTCCCTCTTGGCAGTCACCCTGTCAGGCGTTAAATCACTTTCCTCAAAATTTCCAGAGTTCTGACACATGTAATGGTCTCAGTAGGGGATGTGCAATGATTCTTTTTCAGTATTTATGAAATCGTGCACTCCCTGTGGCTTCTGGCCCCTCAGGCTGCCTTTCACAGATTCCTCCTGTGAACTTCCCATGATTGTCACTTCTTGTCTTTAAAATATATACCTCTATGCATTGTTTTTGGGGTAGGAGAGGTGCCTTTGCCTTTGCTTTCTGTTACTGATTTGTGATGTGCCTACAGCTTCACCTAGCTAAGTACATAATGAACTAATGGCCATTTTCACACAGAAGGGGCTTCATTACTATGCATTTTTCATTTCTGCAAATCTGAGTCCTGCGGCTCCCCCAACAACATAAGCCTTTGCACAATAAACCAAAGGTCACCCCAATGAATGGTTCCTAGTGGTGGCACCTAAAGTTGCCAAGGAAATCTTGATTTTAGCATTCTGGGCCTCTGTCTGTGGTACATGTTCTCATTTCCAGTTCTTGTACATTCCCTTTCCCCTACTGCTATCACTGAATTCAGCTACTACATACTTAGAAATTGGGCTGGACAGTAAGATAGAGGCTCATCAATTGAAGTTCAGCCTCTTTTTTTTTAAATTTGTACTGTACTCTTAGAAATAGAAACAGTGGGAAAATGTTTGCTGCATTCGGAGAGGCTTAGAGGTGTTTGAAGTTTTGTCCATGCTTTCTCTTTCTATACATATGACCCTTAGGTAACTAAGGGTGAAGATTTGAAGTCACACTGGGACCTGGGGGTAGTACCTCATGTAGCCATTTTAGAAGCAGTTACTATAATATCTGGAAAAGAACTTAAAGGAGAAATTCAAAGTGTACTGGGACTCTCAACATGACTGTAGGAGACCACCTCCAATTGTCCACATTGCATTTACTTGGGAAGTTGAGGGGATTACGTGGTCTTTTTCTTTTGAATCTATAGTTTTTCCAAAATAAGGATAAGTAAGAGCAGGAGGGAGACAGACAGACAGACAGACAGACAAACAGACAGACAGACAGCAAGAGCGAGAGAGAGTTAGAGTAAAGATTCCTAACTGATGATGTTTGGGAATAGGATAATATATATTAGAAAGAATTCTGCAGTTGATTGTTAGAGTAAAGATACCAAAGACAGCAGATTCAGTCTAAACTTAAAGCTCAAACAAATTATTGTCCTCTATTTCTTCTTTTGAAATTATATGGTCATTAATTCATTAGAACTATGTGATAATAATAATTATAACAATACACAGATGCCTTGTTCTAATTAAGCATTCAGCATGCATAAAATATAGCAAATATATCATTCTTGGATACAGGAATAGAAGCACGTGACCATTCTTAGATTAGATCCAATGCAGACATTCATTCCTGTTCAACTGTAAGCAGCCTAGAACCAGGTACTTACAGATTCTTTGTTGGCAATAATAAACTATCCCTTCAAATGGTCTCTGGGGTCTGTCAACCAGGCCATCAACTTCTGAGCCCCTCAGAGTTGAAACTACTGCAGATGGGCAGTTAAATGTTCAATGCTTTTGGTGCTGTTTTTTATCCTAGCTTTCTTTGCTGTTCTGTCTGTACTGCCCGTTCCTTCGGCATCTCTGTTACTGTGATTGTCTCCTGTGTGTTTCTCTCCCTCCCTCACGTGAGGCAATACCCTCTGAACTCTGCAGGGTGGTTGTTCTTCATAAGGCAACATTAGCTCTTGTAACTGTTCCCTTTAAGATCTCCATGGGCTCATAAAAATTACCTCCTCCCACCACTGGCTCTCAAAAGTTAGGAAACAACATAGCTTAATTTTCAAACTTATTTTCCAGTGCTTATACAAGGAAGGTGTTGAGTGGCCTATTGGATCATGCCTAAGCTTTAAGCACAGCTTTGCCAGGTATCGGTTTTATTGCTTAAAAGAACACCTGATCTCCATATTGAATGTCACAGAAAGAGGAATTTCTTTGGTGACTATTATGTGGATCAAATGAGAAAATAGACATCAGAATTTTTGTGTCTGACATGATTGCTAAAATATATTACTTACTTGTTCCTCCCATAGTGAGCATTGTTTATAAGTACCACAGAAAGTTACTGTCAGGCTTCACTGATATGACCTTTTGGTCGGGCACCGTAGCCTGACAGGCAGTACAGAGTGAGTACAGAAGCAGCGCTTGCTTCAGAGCTTTGTGCGGAAAGCCTGTGGACAAAGCACGTGGTTTCCTTCCTGCCGCCTGAGGCTATCATCAGAACTTCCGAAGTCATTCGTCCCTTTCTCCAAGTATTTGCCTACTCAGTTCCTTTCATATGGAAGGCTTTTGTTCTTTTTGCTATGATTCATTCTTTAAAGTCCATTTCTAGGCTCTTTCCTCCGTGAAACCTTGCCTAGCCACGGAGTTCCTTTTTTCCTAATTCTGAATGCGATTTTCATTTTTACTTTTGTAGCACTGGAGATTGAACCCAAGGCATCCTGCACACTAAGCACATGCTATCCACTGAGCTGTGCCCCACCCCTGGCCAGGGAATTCTTACCACCTGTGTGTGTACTTAGACATCTAGCTAGTGGTTGTATCATCCACTGCCCTACATATCCACCCATCAGCCTCTGCCATGCAGGTAAGGTCAGGCGCACACCTGCACCCTGGAGTCTATCTGTGCATCCATGTGTCAGTCTATACTGGGCTGCCTGCAAGACCTTTTCTGACTGCTCTACAATTTCAGACAAGAAGAAATGTAAAGCCCAGAGGCACTGAATACCCTTATAAAGCTTCATGCTGTTTCCCTCTGAGGCTCCAAGAAAGGATCCAGATCAAGAGGCCCCCAGGCCACCCACAGCCATCTTCATCTCCAGCCATATGATTTTTCTTTCAGAGCACATTGCTTGTGACAGATTCAAGGCTGTACTCTCCACTGACAGCCAAGGGCCCAGGGGTTGGCATCGAGCTGTGAAGTGTGGAGGGTGGGTGAGGCCTTTTGTCCTGCTTGGACATGTGCTCCTGGCATGTTGGACACCTGCCCAAGGTTACTACCCTTAGACGCTAGTGCAGTTAGGGCCTCCAGAACATGTTGGATACTTTGTCTGGCAAGTCCCATTTGCTCATCTGTATTTTATTCTTCCCCTGGAAAATGAGCCCAGTTAGCCTCTAACAAAGACTGGAAGAAGGATGTGTAAGAGGAAATCATACACCTCACCCAGGGGCCTTCATGGTGAGATGTTCTAGAAGTTCTGGGGTGGGAAGCAGAAGTCTTTGGCATTCGAGATTAATTCTGAAGTGCAGACAGGATTGAGTCTGGCATGCCCTAATGAACTTTGATGATGAGCTTGGTTGGCTTTTTGTAGCTTTCACCAGGTGACAGAATACTGCATTCTTCAGGAAAGAACCAGGACAGCCTACAATTCTTCTGGGTTTACATCCCAGCAAGTGGGACTCACACGACCAACCAGTAACATGGTTAAGCCTGTCAGTTTTGTGAACATGATAGTAGGCTCCTACAGGGAAGGCTGTGTCTTAATTCCTACTCTGCATGGCAACCTGTACATTTTAGTGACATCACACTTACATGAAATGAATTCTCTTTGCCTTTCAAATAAAAAGGATCATAAACAGCATCTATGTGAAAGTGAAGGTTAGAGTCAAGAGCCTTGGTCTCTCGGCCCTCCTACCTTACTATGATCTTTTGAGTTCTTAAATCCGGGCACTTGCATTGGTGTCCAGGACCTTCTTTCCCCTCTTTTCCATAGAGTTTCTGCAGCACAGCCATTCTGTAGAATGAGACCTGGATTCTTGGTCTGGGGCTCCTTGATTCTAGGGCCACCTGCTTGTTGCCTGCTCTTGAACCCCAGCAACAAGCCCCATGCTAACTCAGTACTGGTGAATCAATAGGTTAGCAATAGCTAACTCTCAGTCCCTATGGTGGCAATAGTTGATGTGATATTTTCAAAATATTCAGGAGCAAAGCAAGTCATAGACTATAGTTATTAATGGTGCTTTATTATAAATTCTTAAATGTGGGTAAATTAAATTCTTTGCCTGAGGTTAGGGCTTCACTATGCTTATTATTTGATCTTTAGCTCAAATTAGGTGACAAAGCAGATTCTGTGTTCTTTGGATATCAAAACAGTTAACATTTTATTTAACTTATGCTACTGGAAATAAATGTCTTCAGTTGAAGGAGTGAGACAGTTTTGTAATCATACTGAACTGTTCTCAGGGCCAGCAGGAAAATAATTGATCCTTAGAGAAAAGACAATAGGTTAAATGTTTTATTGAGAAGAGGGCATCAGGAAATAACCCTATTATGTATAATTTATTCTTTATTACATAAATGAAGTAATCATTTAATTAGAGGTGTTTTGATGTAAAAAATTGATCAGCTATCAGCATAACAATTTTTATAATTTTATTTTAATATATTGTACATACAATAAATGGCAGCTGCTGAGAGTATGCAAATGCTCTTTGTTGTAAGTTGTGAGAGTGTAGTCTTTTTTTTTTTTGTCTTTTTGAGACAGGGTCTCACTATGCAGTTCAGGCTGGCCTTAAGCTCACTTTGTAGCTCAAGCTTGTCTCGAACTCATAACAATCCTCCTGCCTCAGCCTCCCTGAAGAGTGTAGTCTTAATTAAAATAAAGAAGGAGTTGGTGAAATAGCTCAGCGATCTAAAGCGCCTGCTTAGGCAAGCTTAGGCAAGGGATCCCTGGCACCACATGCTGCACCAGCCCACCCCCGGGGTGGGCTGAGCTGGCCAGAAAAAGTGTAAATAAAATAGGGAGACCTACGTAGAGGTATGCTTGAATATCGCACAAGGAGACAGCTGAGCTACAGGAAAGGGAGGATCCCAGGGACGCTGGAGGGAGACGCTCACGCACTGCCCGAGCTTCCTCTGCGTCTTCCCGCCTCTTCCGTTGACTTCGAGCTTCTTCCTCCTCATAGAATATCTTTCCCTCATCACAGAAACCATTCAGAGAAAAACCCTGACTGACCCAACTTTGTTATTTGTCCACTTTGGGGCCAATCAAGAGCGCCAGGCATTTATCCTCCTGTTGTGCAAATGGCAGATCTTCCAGCTGCCATCTGGGTAGGAGGGGATAGTCAAGAGACTGGGAACAAAGGCAGTGTGTCTAGTTTAATAACTTTAAAAAATATGGCTGTCACCTAATTACTGAGGAAGTGATAGAAATAATTGTGTATACTGGGTAAAGACTTTGAAGGAGATCGCTGTTTCTACAGTATGGTGATTCAAATGCTGTCTTTTGGGTTTCATGGTGGCAGCAGGAGGAACTACTGCAGCTGAACAAAGCCTGTCATGTGTCTTCTATAAAACTAAAATTTTGTTGATTTAGTTATTTAAAACTTTTCCTTTCCTTTCCTTTTATTTTATTTTATTTTTTGGCAGAACCAGGGATTAAACTCAGGCTGTTGGGCTTGCCAGGGAAGAGCTTATTCCACTGAGCCATTTCCTGGGCCCCTAATTTTTGTTGTGAAGGTGCAACATTTTTACATCTTTGTGGGGCATAATATAGTAATTCAATGTATGTGTCTAATATGCAGTAATCAAAGCAACAGAATAAACACTTGCACCTCCTCAAAGGTCAATCACTTCTGTGTTCTGGAAATTCTAAGCTTGTTTAGAGTTCTTGAAATATATCATAGATAGGTGCAATTGATAATTAGCCTACTGTGCTATAGGAAACTGGAATTATATTCTCATCTCTATGTTTCTTCTTTTAAAAAATGCATTTAGTTCAGGGTCTACAGGGTCTTACTACACAGATCGGACTCATAGTGATCCTCCTGTCTTTTCAGCCTCCCAAGTGCTGGGAGTATAGGCTTGTGCCACCATGCCCAGTCTATTGTCTCTGTGTTTTGATGCTGCTCATCTGAGTTTTCTATACTTCCTCCTATTTTTGGCTGACCACAATTCTACCTTATTCTTCTGGGAGGTGGGATTTCACTTCCTAGAAGTGAAGAAGAATGTGCAGTACTTGTCCTTCCGTACCTGGCTTGTTCCACTTAACAGAGTGAGTGAGCTCCACTCAGAATGACCTCCACTTCGTTCCATTTGCTATATGCACACCGTCCTCCTTAGCCCTCCCCTGTCCATGGACACTTTGGTCAATTCTGTGTCTTGCCCATTGTCAATGGCCCTGCAAAGAACATAGGTGGGTAGGGAGGTCCTTAATCTCATGGTTTGATGTCTTCTAGATAAACATTCAGGAGTGCAATTGCCGAATCATATGGCACCTCTCAGTTTAGATTTTAAAGGAACTTCTTTGTTGTGAAGCTCTATTTTTGACCACTGTTCCTGACAGGAATTGTAAAACTAGTAAGTAACAGAGATGGTGATTTGTATTGGTGTCACTGGGTGGCCCCTAAAATACAGAAGAAAGCTCTCTGTTTACCAAGAGGCAATGCAACTCTTCTTTCAGTTTGCCACTTGTTCTAGGTGCTGCACCAGCCCAGAGCGGCCACGCCAGTAGAGCGACAGGAGCATTGTGGAGCTGTTGGCAGACCACGTGCTTGTCCGGCTATTACCTAAATAGTCACTCATTTGACAAGGTCTTTTAAAAATCATTTCTAGCTTTTGCCATCCAAATATTGACACAAAAATGTAAACAAAGGTGGAGACAAAGCTGAAGTTAATGTTTAAGCTTTTGCTGAAGTGTTCAGATTCTATGAACATCAGAATGAGGAGGTAGCTCAGCAGACTACGTGTCTGCCTGGCAAGCGCATGGGGCGGGGTTCAATCCCTGGCACCAAAACCAGGTGTGGTGGTGCACACCCATAATCTCAGGGCTGGGGAGGCTGACACAGGAGGATCATTGTGACTTGGAACTGTGTAGAGAGCCCCTGTATCAAACAAACAAACAAATAAATAAATAAAATTATTTTTTTAGAAGGAGAGATGAAAGTGCTGTGCACAGGTCAAACTCCTCTGGGCTTTCCACAGAACTCAGAACCCCTCTCATGCTGATGACATGTAAGCGACTCTTTCCTGTCTATTTTCTTTTTCCCCTCACCTGTGACAGACATAAACAATAAATGACACACTGATTTTGTCTGCTTTGGGAATTTGTGTCACTGGGGGATACTGAGAGGTTTTGTGCAACTTGGAATTTCTCTTTCCATATTGCGTCTATGAAATTGAAGTATGACGCCAGAAGGTAAGTTTTAATTATATTCCATGCTATGAATCCATGTCATTATGTTCCTCCTGATGAACATTTATTTATTGCCACTAGTAGAAAAGATACAGCAGGAGCTTCAGTGTGCTTGGCCATTTGCAGTCCAGGTGTCTCCCAGCATTAGCTCAAGTAGCTGAAGAAACGGGCCACCAGGTGTGTGCAGCTTCCCCTTTGCCGGGACATTCTGGGCTGCTTCAGAGCAGCCCTAACTTACAGCAGTGCTCAGGGTCTGCTCTCTCTCCCCTTCCCAGGATTTGTGTTGCCAATCTGTGCCACCTTGCGGTGGTTTCAGCTAGCATTCCCTGGATACTGATGAATTTGAGCATCTTAGCTTTAAGGTATTTGGATATCGTCCTCATTGAATTGACTACTAATAAGTGTGACCTATTTTTTTTTTTTCAAAACTACGATGGGTGTGTATATGTGTACTTATCAGTTTGTATGAATTCCTTGCATACTCTGAAAAAGCATTCTGAGTGGCAACAGAATGCCAAAAAGAAACAAAGAACACATTCTGAAAAAAAAAATCAGTAAAGAAAAAATGATTGACTTTTCTATCTATATAACATAAAAGACTTAAGAAAGGATGAACTAGGGAAAGAAGACTAACTTCAAAATAGTAGCAGTAACTACAACGTGCCTACAATAGCATCTAGTCAAAATAACCATGGTCTTTATGGAGAAAGCTATAAAAAAATTGATGAAGTCCATAAAATAAGACTTAAATGGATGTGAAGTTATACCGCATTCATGGGAAGCCTTGCTATTATAAAACTGTCAGCTTTATACAAATTATGAAAACTTTGACAAAATTATAAAGTTTATTAGTCTCAGGGGTAGAGATATGGGTCTGACACTGTGCTCCATGTGGCAGATAGGAGGTCACATGGACATGGGTCTCCGATGGCATTTGGGCACTGATTATTAAGATTTAAATGTGTTTTTCCAATTGCCTGGAAATTCTACCTGTTATTGGCTCTCAAGAGCTCATTGGACATGCAGTGACACTCCAACATGCTCAACATTCATCATTAAGGGAATAGATAAGTGATGGCTGGCCTCCTCACTGTTAGCAACTTACAGTTGACCTGTGTGGGCTGAGGGTGGGGATCAGTGGGAGGATACTCACTCGGCATGGTTAACATCCCTGGCACCATAAAATACAAGAAGTAAGACTAAGCTTTATCTATGTGATCTAGTATTTAATGCTCATACGACTTCAATGAGACATTTAAGCTATGGATTATGCAAGTCATGATACTGTTTGTCTAAAAATCACAGCATAGTTATGCTTCTTGGGGTCACTCCTCTGTAGATAAATAAGTAGAGAAGATTCTAGAGGATGGTACACCCAACTTCTCATAGAAATTAAGTGTCAGGGTGATGTTAAACTTTAGGATTATGTGTAACAGCTTTTGTAGGGAAGATTAGTCTTCCTTCATTGAGGAGTTAAACAACATGAGAAAGCAGAGAAAGATTTTTCAAGGAAATGTTCTAAGTTTAAATTTGTTTGTTAGGTGTACAACTAAGTTACAGTTGTCTATAATATATAGCATCTTCAGCAAGCATTTATTAGTATTACCCTAATCTGGGTGCTATTCTAGGCTTTTAGCTTTGGGGCAAAACAAGTAAAAGCTTAAAGCTTCCTATTAATTAGGAGCTTACATTTCTGGGGAATAAAGGTGACAGTAAAATGATAAGTGAATTAAAGAGAATGCCAGAAGGCAAGAAGTGTTATAACTGAGAACTAAACAGAAACAGGTTAAGGCCATAGATGGAGGACTTTTCTAGTAGAAGTAACCTGGTGAGCCTCCTTGAATCTGGGCCACTGGGGCAGAGGATGGGGAAGATGAGGGACTGCCTGTGTGGGCATTTGCTGTTGGTCATGCAACTCATTTCTCCAGGTTAGTGGGTCAGTTAGGGTGGCTCTGTTTGCCTAGTTAAAATGCATTGTGTTTACAACAGAAGCTTTTACTAAATAGCTTCTGTAATACCACATCAGAAGAGTGGATCACCATGGAAATACGGCAAAGCCCTATTGAATTCCCTTGCTGAATAGCTTGTTATGTTTTTAATGTAAGGGTGAAAATAGAACATGATGAAATCAAACACTATTTTGACTGCCTCGGTTTATTTTACCTGTAGATAAGCAATGAACAGTCAGAGCACTGGCTATATGTCAAAGAGGAAAGCTGATATGTCATCAAATTCAAACATCTCTGTGAGTATTTTGGCTTAAGAAGAGTGGCTTGCACCCATGCTATCTTCATCAGAGGCCGGTATCCACACTCCTCTCGCTCGGCTCTGCTATTCTTCAGAACAAGATATGTAGCACTTACCTGCTCTGCCTTGGTCAGAGTAGAAAGATCTCCATGAGACTCTACTCAGATGGTCTGGTGATGGAACAGACATAGGCAGCGTCCTGACAGGTGTGTGGGGGTGGGCGGGTGCTAACTTGCAGAATGAACACTGGACAGTGTGGACAGTAGCTGGAGCTTGGAGTTTGGGAGGAGATAGGACTATGGTAGCTTGAGGGATTCAAGTCATTGGTAATTTTAGTACATGAATAAAAAGTTGAAGGCAAAGAGAGAAGAAAAGCTGGGTGATTCACACAAAATTAAGGCCCAGATCAGCTATTCATTTAATTCACCTTGGAGTTACTATTTGTTAATCTGAGTTTGAGAGTGTTGTTAATAGCTCTGGAGGAACAAGGTACAGTGATTCCTTGAGAGAAAAGAGGCTGTGAGAATCTCAGATGTCACTCATCCTGTAGGAGAGGAGGGAAGTTCCTCAGACATGCAAATGACTCGCCCACTGAAAGGTAGCAGATGCTCCAAGCCCCATCCCTGTCCTTAGGACCACTTTCCATACTGCATATGCAACCTGGAGGTGGAATCTATACTGTGGTTGTCTTGAGAAACAAGGGCTGTGTTAGAGGGGCAAGAAGCTTGTGGGGGTGAGGGCCTGGAAAGGACATGGAATGATAAGGAAGGGGGGACCTCAGACTGCGACTCACCCTCTGCCCATCCCCAGGAGATCGCAGTAGGGATCCCCCAGGAGACAGGAATGGTGCACCTGGGGTCCCAGTGGTGCTGTCCTTAGCTGCAGCTCCCAGGGAAAAGTCTGGCACTGGCTGGAAGGCTGAGGTGATTCCAGGTGGCATGTAGGGCTTGCAGCACATCCCATATGTGGGGCTGTAAGGAAGCTGTTTCCTCAGAGGAGCTGAGCAGCTCGCCTTGTTGCCCCTATGCCTGAGGCACATGGATCTCTTAAGAGGCAGTGCTGTCGGGTCCTGGTGTCTCCTCTTGAGCAGAAACTTCCTGAGCAGGGAGGGACTTGGAGAAAACCAGCTCTCATCTCTGCAGCTGACCTTGGAGCTTCCATTCTAAATTCCTCAGAACCTCAGCTATCACCCCTGTAAGTACTGGTGGCTCACGTGGGCTGTGATCCAACTTCTCCCTCCTGAGTCTGGGTGCCTACTCAGGCCAGGGTGCCTGTGGCTTTCTCTCTCTGTCTGTCTCTATCCCTCTCTCATCTCTCTGTCTCTGTCTCTGTCTCTGTCATCTCTCCATCTCTGTCTCTCTCTCATCTCTCTGTCTCTGTCTCTGCC
>PVKA01005892.1:0-87413 GCA_004027165.1 Ctenomys sociabilis
ACTAGAAAAGCAGAATGCTAAGACAGTCCATTAGAAGAGATCCCTATTCTAGACAGAGGCAACGATGGGGGTGTAATAGGTTGAACTGCATTTCCTGAAAAGAACAGTTACCCACCTCCCCCCTGACACACACACACACAGAGTACTCTGACTACTGCTCCAGTTTCAGTGATCTGAAATATATCAAGTGGAAGATTCCAGAACAAAAAAATACCCAAGTTTTTAATTGCATGCTCTTCTGAGTACCATAGTGAAGTCTCCTGCCCTGCATTCTACCCTTCCCAGGCCATGAGCCATCCCATTTATCCAGCATCTTCATGCTGTCTGCACTACCTGCTCGTTATTCATTTAGTAATGATCTCAGACATGAGACTGACTGTCAAGGCAAAACAGTGCTTGTGTTCAAATCACTATTTGTTTTACTTAATAATAACCTGAAAGTTCAAGAGTCACGATAACAAAATTCTGAGATGCCATAAAGCAGCTCAGCATGCTTCCTTCAAGTTTTAGTTTATGAGGAGAGGAAAAATGCTGTATGTTGAGGCTGCTCATATCTATGGGAAGAACAGTTTTGTCCAGAAAACTGTAAAGAAGGAAAACAAAAATTGTCCTAGTTTTGTCAGCATACTACAAAAGACAAAAGCCATGCAAGAGTGCATTCTTATAACTTTTACTATAGTATAGTATTTTCATTGTTCTATTTTCAGCTATCATTGTTTCTCTCTTATTGCCCCTAATTTAAAATGAAAACTTTATCATATATATGCATATGTAGAGATTGGAACTATTTGTGTTTCAGTCCTCTGTGGGTGATCTTGGAATATATTCTTTGTGGGTAAGTGGGACTGTAATATGGTAAAGCCCAAATGTTCTTTCTTTCTTTTATGTATTTAGTTGTTATAGGGTCTCACTATGCAGCTCAGACTCAAGGTGATCTTCCTGCTTTCAGCCTCTCCAGAGCTGGAATTACTGATGAACACCACCAGGCCTGGTCTCTGGCTAGCTCAGCTTCCCTGGAGGTGGGGCTGGCACAACATCTGGTACCAGGGATTGAACCACGGTCCTTATATTTACCTAAGCTTGACTAAGCAGGTGCTTTAGTCCACTGAGCTATCTCATCAGCTCAAGCCCAAACTTTTTTTTTTTTTTTTTTACATTCATTTTATTTCAAGCCCCAAACTTTATGTACTTATGAATGTGACCTTATTTGGAAATGAAACATGTGAGCATGTAATCAAGTTAAAATGAATTTATTAGATTAAGGTAGGGTTTAGATCTAGTGATAAGAGTCCTTAGTAAGGGGAGAGAGATTTGGAGACACACAGATGCAAGGGGGAGGCGAGGACACCATGTGATAGTGAAAGCAGAGGTCAGAGTGATTCAGTTGTAAGCTAAGGAACATCAATAATAGTTGGAGACTCTAGCAAAGTTGGGACATCAGAGGAAGAAGGATCCTGATGATACCTTGATTCCCAATTTCTGGATCTCCACACTGTGAAAGAATACATTGTTATTGATTTCAGCCACCCAGTTGGTCATAGTTTGTTGCAGTAGCTCTAGGAAATTAATGCAGAGGGCAGCTGAAGGAGATGAGCCCCGAGTTGAGGAAAACTCCCTTTGAAGTGGAATTTTCCATGTGACAAAAAGTGTGGGGTTGTTGTGGACGTAGGGAGTGGGGAAGTCCATTCCAAGAAGAGCTAAGAAAGGAGTGGCGCTGTCCATGGTGCTTATGGGGCCCAGTGTGTTGGGAAGGGTAGCTGAGCCATCCGTGTGAAGACCAAGAGCAGGACAGGAGTCACCCAGGATTCTGAGGGAGTTGCATAGTTCTCACGATTTCTATGTTTTTATTTCTCTGTTTATCTTCCATTTTCCTCTCTTAAGAAAATCAAGATACCACAGATTTTAATAACCATTCCCTCGTCACCTGCAATACTACTATTTCTGGTGATAAACTCTTTAAGCATCATGTGAGATCTTCATTTTTTCTTCTTCTCACCCCTGGATTGATGTCCATTAACATTCACTGTCATCCACTCTGGTTTGCTTCCTCTCTTTTCTCATGAAACAGGAAGGAACAGGTCAAAGAGCGAAAAAAGAAAACTCTTATCCCTACTTTATCTTTCCTTCAGAACAGTTGTTGTTTATGAAGTTTTTAAAAATAGAAAGTCAGTAAATTCTGTGATACTAACCGATTGCTATATATACATGTATTTACAAATTAAATTAGTCTCTAGGGGATACCTTGCTTAAAATAGTGATTATAGAAATCTGAATATTTTCAAATACTTTTTTCCTCTTGCTACATATTTCCCTCTCCCTGAGCAGGGGGTGAGGCTGCTAGAAAAAAAAAAAAAAAGAAAAAAAAATGGTGGAACCTTGGCTGACTGGCCACTTTCTTTATTTAGTAATAAACATCTATAAAAGACAGGATAAGGCTTGGAATTGATGAGAAAAAATCATGGCAGGGTGTTTGGGTGGCAAAGTGTGACAGCCTGGATTAGTTAATTGAGTAGATGTGAGTTTGAACCCACAAGCTTCACTCATTCTAAGTCTCAGCTTCCTTGTCTACGAAATGGAGATATTCAGGCTCACTGTGAATTTATTTTAGGATCTGGAATACATATATGCATAGGAGAAAGTAGATGCTTTGAAGTAGTAGCTGTTAGTATGATTAGGCTTAATTCTTCCTTGGCTGAGAAATTCATTATCAGGAAGCCTATTGGGTTAGGGGAATAGCCGCCTTCTGGGAATAAGATCTAAGCTAAGAGGTACAGGGTCCAGATTCCCAGTCACAACTGGTGACATCTGGAAGAGGTCTCAGGAGTTATTTGGGAAAACTTCCTATTTAACAAATGAGAAAATTAAAGCCCAAATTTCAAAAGTAACTTGGCCAAGCTTAAAAACTTTGTCATAAGCCAAGACACCCTGGTCTCCAAATGGTAGCTAATTATATCCAAGTTGTGGCTTCTTTTAGGAATATTTACTTTTTCCATAAAGTTTTGAAACAAGAGAACTGGAGATTAAGGTTTGGCTATCTGTCCTTAACACCTGTGCTTTGACCTTGGACAACCTACTTACCTTCACTATCTGTCTGAATATGAAACATCTTAGATATAACATAGAACAGGTGTTTTCCATCAAGTATTGATATGTTAAACTTTTAATCCCTACAGAATGTGAAGAAAAATGTAAAAAAATACTTAAAAATAGGAATGAACAATTACAAGTTTTTACTCAGAAATTTAGAAATCTAACCATATACAGCACTGTAGCAGGACAGTCCTATGATATTTTCTTCTTGTCTCTTGTTTTCATTTATTAACCTGTTTTAGAAAACAAACATTTACTTGGGAGACAGTATAGCAGTAATTGATATGACATGAAGCTCAACAGCCTATGTAATAGGGTAATAATATCACTAAGTTTCTCTTCTGGAGGGTTAACAACTTAAGCTTGCAGACCAAAAATTAAAGAAAAAGAAGGGCTGCAAGGACAGCCAATATTTTGGCCCTAGCCTTTCAAGGTCAGTGAGGACTCAGGACATAGGAGAACCTGTACTGTAACATTATGTAACTCAGTCGTGTCCCAAATTTTCTGATCAAGGAGATTATGAGGCCAAAGAGGAAAGTGATTGATGATATAGAGTGTGCCTAAGGAGAGTCACATGGAGAGAAACATTCTCTCAGGCTTTCACAGAGAGCAAATTGGTCTAGCAATGGCTGTGACTCATCCACATGGCTGACACTGACAAAGGATCTACAAACTGTGGTATAGGGTTTCAAGATAAATCCTGAGGGGATTTGACTGAACTTGTCAAACATAAAAGTTATATTTCTTGTTATATAGGTCTTGTTGTATTTTGGTCTTAACCATCCAGCAGAAAAGTATAAAAAAAGGTATAAAAAGTAAAGCCATATTAATATGTTGAGTTGTAAAAAGGCTCAAGTCAACAACTTCTGACATTGCCAGTCCTATGCAAAACCCACTACTATTATGGACTACAGACTATATTGGATTATTTTTTTAATTCACACAGCTACAATATTTAAATGGCAATGGAATACCCATCTCTGACAAAACTAAAGAAAAAAGGGGACATAAAGTAAGGACCATTTTGTACCTGTATATACAAAATAGTTAGGATGGATATACAGCTACTTTCTCTTAATTCAATGAGAAGGAAGATTTGTACTAATAGTGTTTGGATAGGATATCATGTCTGCATCTTGTACTATGAGTAACCACTATGAAGACAACAATGTGAAATGCATTAATTATTGAAATTGTCCTAGTGGGTTTTGAAACTGTCTCATTGCTATTTGTTTCTCAATAAAACTATTTTAAAAACCCCACTTACCCTCTTTCAGTCTCATCTTTTCAGTAGAGATCATTATCTCGGACATGAAGATTTTTGAGGTGATAGGCTTGTGGAATTATCAAGAAAAATATTCATGTGGGTGACTGGAACTGTGCTCTTCTCTCAGAAAGAAATTATGCCTCGCACAGTGTGTGCCATTAGAAATCCTACCCATTCCAGTGGAAAAAGAACTGGGCTTCCCGTATGGCTCTGGAGCCAAGTTGCTCCATGGCCTGAGATGTGCATGAGTTTGTGTGCATGTACTTGTGTGTTTAATGCATGAAAGGCAACAGCAGTGAGTCAGCTGTTCTCCAAGGTCCATGCCCCCTGGTGCTGAAGTCAGCACTATTCTTTCTAAGGGAATAACTTTGTTTTCTTGCAGCTGTGGTCCAGAGATTTGTCCTGGGCTCCTCACTCTCTGTCCTTGGCGAGTCTTCTAGGAGGAGACCTGGAACCAAACACTGACTCTGTCTTAGATTCTCCAATTCTCTGTGCATTCACAGGTTCCTGGGCATCTTGCCTGTGGCAGGACTGAGAGGAGGCTTTGGGCACCAGCATTCCCCAAGGATAGTGATAGTCCAGACTTGTAGGAGCAAAGGCTTCAATAACTGAGCCAGATCTCATAAAAAAGAACTCATCACATGAGTCCTTGTGATACCTGGGGTTCAGTTAGATTTGTTCCATTTTATAGGTGAGGAAACTTGAGTCCATTGCAATCCATGTTGGACCTCACCATATAGCTTCTAAGTTGATGAATAGTCCTGCCTCTGGGGCTCTTCCTGTCCTCTTCTGCCATCCTTACTGCTACCATTTCTTACCTCCCATGTTCTTGCTACTTATATTCTGCTCTCTCTCTCTCTCTCTCTCTCTCTCTCTCTCTCTCTCTCTCTCTCTGAGTTGCCATTTCCTTCTTGGCATATTCTGTTTTATAGAGATTGTCTGATAAGGCTAGACCAGGAATGTCTTCATCTTATCCGTAAGGATTCTGAGCCCCTAAGAAGCATCTATGACTTGCCCAGGGGTCATAGTTTATGATAGAAACCAGGGGAAATGTAACAACATTAATTAAGCTCTAAGTCTGAAAAATGTGCTTGGTGGATTATCTCATGCAACCTTTTTGATGATATCATTAGCAGACATGATTAATATCTTCATTGTCCAGATAAGGAAGAAAGCTAAAGCTTAGAGAGGCTGAGGTGTTCATTAAAGGTCACAGAACAGATAGAGAAAAAATTTCAATGTTTGCTTTTTAAAAATCAGAATTATTTTATGCTTTTAAAACTACACGTATTTCTTAGGTAGTCAGTTGTGTGCTGCCTTAATTTTTTTTGAACAGTTAACTTCTGAAACATGAAAGGCAGGGATCAAAAGACACAGATAAAACAAGCATATTTTTATTTTTCCAGTCTTATTGGGTCTGGATTCCTGGACAAGTCTTGCTGTCTCATGAGTGATAGGTAGGCCTTTGCTGTGCCATGTAGAAGGAGTTAAAGAGAACACCTTGTATTTATTACATACTCTCTCTGTATGCCACATAATATGCTAGATATATTTCCATAGAAAATACCATTCAGCTCTTACACCACCCCCATTATATCCTTGTTATATAGATGAGAAAAAGATTGGGCAAGAACACCTTACTGTCCAATGTCACAATATGACCAAGAGGTAGGGCTAGGACCCAAACTAGACAACTGTTGTTTAACAGACAATAGTTCTTAATTTTTACTACATGTTAAGATCTCCTGTGGAGTTTTGGAAAAGTATGACATGCCTTTACCCAGAACAACTGAATCAGGTCACAAAGCTTTGAACATAGGAGAGTTTTGAAGTCCACCAAGTGAGTGTGGTGCACAGTGAGAATCATGCTACCTGCAGAGGTGTTTTCCTTATGAAGTCAGGGGGCCCATTTGACTGAGTGATACCCGCATCCTTTGAGCTCATGAATGGTACCCTGGCCTTGGATGCCTTCTTGAAGCCCGGGAGGCAAATGCTATAGATATTTTCTTCTAGCTCTGTCTGAAAGAAATATGTGGCAAGACACACATGCAATTTTATCTTTTCTTGTAATCATACTTTTTATAAGCAGTAGAAACATATGAAATGAATTTTTGCTATGTATTTAAGCTAACATGGAAAAACAGCACTGCAGTGTATAAGAAACATAACTGCAATTAATGAGACACTTTACACTTTTTGATATTAACTCTTGTAAATCTGGTGTGTGTTTTATTCTTACTACACATCTCAACCGGGACTAGTCATATGTTTATAGCACAGCTCACCTTAAATAATTTTCTCTGGTCCTGTTTTTTTCTCCCAAGGTCTTGCGTTCACACAGAAATTACAGCAGTGAAACCCAGTAAAGCCCTTCTCTTATTAAATTTTTGGATCTTTCCAGGTACCTATTTATCTTATTATCCATACATCATCTTTCCTATGTAATAATCAATCTCTGATTACCTAAATGTCCAGTGCATCCTTAAGAAGGGGTAAACCTTGGGAACAGCTCTAGGATCTTGCCTTAGCAACAGAGCAGAAGGCTAGAAATCCTTCTTCAACATTTTATTTGTTTGTTTTTCAGAAGTGAAATATTTTCCTGAAGAAGCAATTTGATGATATGAATCAGGAGATATAAAAAAAAAAAAACCTATCCATTTCCTTTGACCAAGTAATTTTCTAAGGAAACAATCTCAAATGTGAAGCAAGTTTCATGCGCGGAGATGCTTATCGGGGCCTTCCTCATGAAATAATTGGACACAACTCCGAAGCTCTGTGTTCTGGTAGCAATTACAGGGCCAGAGAACTGCCTGAAGAGGGGGAAATTGGGTAGCCACTTAAAATAATATCACAGAGTTATACTACAGAGGACTTTTTATGTAAAAACATGAAGGAGAAACAGCAAGAATCAAAATTGTTTATGCAGAATTATGAGTACATAAAAATATCTCAACTCAACACTGTGACAGAAAGAAAATACACCCAGGAATTTAAAGCACATAGTTATCTTTTGGTGGGGAGATGATGCAAAATTTGTCCTTTTTTTTTTTTTTTTTTTTCTTCCAAGGCAGTGAGTACATATTCTTTTCAAAGTAAAATAAGCTTTATTATAATAAACAATTGTTAAGGACAAAACACAGCTTTAAGAAAAAAAGCAATTAAAAAGTTTTTGCTGGTGTGCGCAGTTAGAAATCATCATCTGGCTGTGCCCACAGGCTCCGCGGGGTGGGGGCAGGAGAGAGGAGGGTTTGCCAGGGGAAGATTTGCATTTTGCTCACTGATGTATCATTTCTGACAGTTGGGAAAGCCTTTCCTGGAGCCTTGGACCGGGGATGCTCCTTAAACAAAAAGCGGGTTTGTGAGGAAGATGCTTCTTCGGCAGTGTTGGCATAACACCGGCATTCTTCAGCCCAAAGCTGCAAAATGGACACATTCAGCACCCTCAGAAAGGGGCTGGACAAGGAGGCTGCTCAGTGGCTCTGAGTCTAATATGAAGTGCCTGAGACGCCCCTTAGGACATCAGAATCCCCTTAGCATCAAGTGCTTGTCTTGGGGCTCCGGGCTTGAAGTCCTGAGGACTCCCAGAGTCTATAGATCTCATAAGGGAGATTCGTAACTTTTGTTAACTTCAAAGTAAGCTGGCAGGTACAAACATTTGCTAAGACACATTATAAAGGAGATGTACCTATTTCATAGATGGTGAAACTGAGGCTCAGAGAAGTAAAGGAAGTCACTGGCATTCCAATTTGGGTCTCTCTGGCTCCAAAACTCATGCACTTTCCATTACACGGCACATTTGCCTTTCTTCCCTGTTCCCCTCCGCAAAGACTAGAGGACCGGAAGAGTCCCTGTAAAACAGAAAATTAGGTTGCCATGTTGGCTCTAATTCTGACCAACCATAGCTACATCAGATCCCTTTGGTAAAGGGCAATCAGAAAATTGCATGGAAGTTCATCAAGGAGAGTGCTCTTCTGGGGTGCAGGTTTAGGGCTTGTGAGAAGGGGGGTGGGCAGTGTAATTGGTAGGGGTTGCTTAGAATGCAAGCAGCAGCTTCTCCCTCCAACATGAGCCACCCAGCCCAGGACCGTGCTCACTCATGTGTCATCCCCTCCTGACAGGGACCGACAAAGGGTCCTGTGTGTTCGGCAGGTGACGGGGGCCGTCCTCTTGCAGGCAAGCGTAAGACGAATGGTGCTTTCAGCGGAAGATGGAGGAATAACTCAGGCGAGCTGCAAACGTGTGAGCTGTCAGCGTGATTCACAGAGTAATTACGGAATAATACAGTGTAAACTATTAGGAGATAATAACAATAAGTCAGGAGTGACTCGTCTCTCTGAAAACTTGAGGCTGACGAGCCTGCCAGTTATTTGCTAGTTCTGAAAGTCTGTTAACCAGCGTAATGTGAGCCAAGCCTGGCAGCTGAAATCAAAAGAGCTAGGTCTATTATCCCCTTTTTTACATTAAATTGTGAGAACCCAGTAATGGGAAAACATAAATGATAGCAGTTAGACTAATATCAGCACTGGTACCTAGGTAAAACGATAATTGTCAAACGCCTAAAATTCCCAGAAATGAGAAGCACTGAGCCCACTGAGAGCAGAAAATAAACCCAGGGCATAATGACAGATGTGCTTTATTCTAACCAAAAAGAAACAAAAATGATGGACACAATAAACATCGTAAGCACTGATGTGCCTACTATGTGCTGAGCAATTTGCACACATCTCACTGAAGTTAAGCCTCATAAATGGCAGGTGGGAAAAGTTAGCTTCCTTGTGGATTGCGGAAACCGTGGTTGTGTAATGTAAGTAGCACAGGCAATAAAACAGAGATCATTAGTGTGGGAGATGGGATTCAGATTCAAATATTATGGCTTCAAATTCCAGGCTTCTTCTAGTGCACCAGGATGAGTCCTGAGGCACTCACAGGTGGTCAGTGAAGACAGAAGTGTGAGGCACCTTGTACAACAACAACAACAAAACACTACGAAAACAATATGCAATGTATTAATTATTAAATCCGTTCTAATAATTTGATTTGAAACTGTCTCATTGCTATCTGTTCTTCAATGAAATGAATAAATTAAAAAAAAAAGGAATATGAGGCACATGTGAGAGCAATAACACTTTCAGGGGGTTGCAAGAGAAAAGTAGATTTCCTAGTGGCAGCCACCACGTCCCTAAGGAGGTGGCTCAAGCAGGTTCAAGAGAAGGAGGCAGTTAGGTGAAAGAGGAGTTACAGCCATCTGTGTACCGATGTGCGGGTGTCCAAGCTCAGAAGTACTGATCCATCAGGAGAGAAGCACTCGGTCATGTCAGGAGGAGCTGACATGGGGCTGCATGGATGGGTGAGACTCAGTCCCTAGATCCCAGGAACCCAACGGTCTGGGACCCAGTTCCTAATCTAGGCACACATGAGCTTCAGGGAAATAACGGGCTCACAGACAGGAGGGTGCCTAAGTCATAGAGTCTCCTTTTAAGGAAGTTGACACTGGGGTGATGTCATCCTTCAGTGTAGATTAGCAATTTGCTGGGAAGGGAGTAGTAAGAGGGTGGAGGGGGGCAGCCTGAGCAAAGCACCGAGGTGTGCAGGCTCCTGAAGCCTTGGGAGTGGTGCATGACCTTGTACGGGGCTGAGTGGAGCACGTAGGTAGGGTGAGCCATGCAGGACAGCTCCAGGGGTCACGTAGATTGTGATGAGTCTTATGTGCCAGGTATGCAGTGGGGTTGGGGTGGAATTGCCACGATTGAAAAAAAAAAAAAAAAAAAAAAAAAAAAAAAAAAAAAAAAAAAAAAAAAAAAAAAAAACCCACTTAGGGCCTGAAAGGAGCTAGCAGCCAGGGAGCAAGTTGCAAGCATAGGATCCAGAATCCAGGCTAGAGGGGAAGGTCAATAAGTGGGCTGTAAGCATGTGAAAGAGGAGGCGGGGCAAAGAGCAAAAGAGGAGGCTTTCTTTGAAAGCCAGAAGTAGAAATGGAGCTGAGCCCAGTAGCGGAAGGCAGAGCTATGATGGCAATAAAGGGGCTTCCTGCTGGACCAGAGGTGTCTGAGCCTGGGATTTCCATGGCAAGTGTTGGGGTAGATCTTGGTGAGGCCTCAACCAGAAACTTCGTTTCCAAAGGCTGCCCTCAAGCTCTCCTGGGGTGGATGCACCCAAAACCTCGGCACTGGTCTCCACAGGTACATCCTCTTCCAACCTCTCCTCCTGCTCTCTCCTTGTCACTCTTTGTAGAGGGATGTGTGGAGGGGCCAGGGCAGGAGTGGCCTTGGAAAGTTCCGGAGCTGGGCCACCTGCCTGAGAGTGCTGCCCGCTGTCCCTGTGCCTGGAGGTCTTCCCCCAGCCAGGCTGTCTGTGTTACATCAGAACTGAAAAGAAAGGTTGCTACTGTGCTATCTCCGGTGTTTCTAGGTCAGACACTGATTCTGGGAAGTTTCTCTGTATGAAATTGGTAGTGGCGATGCCATATCATACTGGAGCTTGAAGCAAAAGGAAGTCACAAACACTGTTGCTGTCATGCATTAATTACTTAAAACTCTTATTTATTTGGGACAGGGTCTCGCTACACAGTTGAGACTTACAACCATCCTCCTGTCTCAGCCTCCCCTACACTAGGATTATAGGCATGCACCACCACATCCAGTTTTGGTAGCCCGCACTGCATGTCCAAGGTTCCAAGGCTGGCACAGCATGCAGTACTGGGGATCGAACCCCTATCCTTGTGCTTGCTAGAGAAGTGCTTAGACTATTGAACTATCTCCCAGCTTGTTATTATTTAAAATCTGGATCATTTGATTATTGTGGATTTTATTTTGATATTGATTTTGATTTTTAAAATAAAACTGCATTAAAGAATTATTCATCTTTATTACTGAAATTTTAGGCATCCTTTAAATTTTGCACCTGAGACAAGGGCCTCATCCTTCCCCTGGTGCTAGGGAAGGGGTCTGAGAGAGGTAATCATTTTCTAGATACCAGGGCATTTTCAGAGCAACTGGCTGATGAGGGGGGGTGATCTCCCCTATAGATTTGCAGTAGGGTGGCATTAGTGCCATCCTACACATGGGACAGAGAAACGTGGAGAGGGTAAAGTAGTTTCCCAAGACTGCTTGTGTCTGGAGAGTGTTCAGTATTTCTCAAAGGTCTGTTAGAGTCCCCAACTCCTCTGAGTCTCCAAATCTAGAATCGCTGGATGGTGGTATAAGACCGAAGGCAGACAGAAGGTTCAGTAGGATAGGGGGTTTCTGTTTACTGACACAGAAAGGAGCTGGAAGGTTAGATTTGTCAGAATGCCTATAGCACAAAGGAGCAAGAAGGCTCTGGATCTTTAAATAACCTTAGTCCTTGAGAGAAGAAGATCCCTAGAGGAGAGTGGCGTGTTTCATCAGCCTGCCTAGGCTGGGTGGAAGTATCTCCTGTGAAATCCCAGCTCTTTTTCTTCTGATTTGAGGTCCTGACTGTGTGCTCTTGGTTCACTCCTCAAAAAGATCAGGGAAAACAAGTGGCCCCAGGTCATGTGTTTGGCCTGACTTAGTTTCTTTCCACTGTCAAGGGAATGAGTTGGCACTCTAGTAAAGCCGCACAGAGCCATAAGGTGTTTGAACTCTGTGGTCTAACAGGCTGAGTTTCAGTATCTAGTTTACCATTTAATGATGAACAATGGCTCCCATTCACTGAGTCCTGCCAGGGCTGCTTTGTGCCCTTCAGCTCTTCCATCCTCTTCATGGCCCTATGTTTTACAGGTGTGAAAACTGAGGCTCTGAGGAGTGCTGTGGTCCAAATGCAGGTGATGCTCAATGACAGTGACCCAGTTTTAACAGAGTACTCTGATTCCAAAGCCCTCTAGCAAACTTCCTTCAAGTCATGACCTCTTTGGGCTTCCTCCCCTGGTCCAAGGGGCTAGTAACACTGTCAGCATTCTCAGGAAATGAGCTAACTCATTCAAGAAACATTGGTTGGGTATCTATGGCTCTGGAATTGCCCAAGGGAAAGAAAGAAAATTTTCTGGAAGGGCAAAAGGGTCTCAGATGGGACCTCACAGAGTATAAATAAGGCAGGAAACTGAAGGGTTCTGTGATAGGCACATGACAGGAACAAGAGCTTGGCTGACAAGGAGGGAGGGGAATTTGGGGGAATCCAGGATGGCTTCTTAGAGAAAGCAAGTCTGGCTTGGACTCTGAGGAAATGAGGGAAAGGGAACTGCAGTCTGAGGGAGCAGTACGCAGATCACAGAGGTAAGGAGCTAGGGAGTCCTCTGTGGCATAACCGAAGTGGCTAGAGCACCCTCAAGGCAGGGACACCTGGTGCTGGGGAAAAGACGGGCTCTTGGGTGAGGGGGAGAATGTCTTACATGTTGCAGGGATCTTCAGACCTCTGAAGGGTGACAATAAATAGATGTTTGACATGATGACGAGTACTGGAGTTTGGCTGTGAATATGTATACTTAGCATTGCTGAACCGTACACTTAGAAACTATCAAGATAGTAAAGTTTATGTCATCGTTTTAATCTCTTCCCCACAATTATTTTAAAAGTTAAAGAAGGAAAGTCAGGTGTAGTGGTGCCTGCCTGTAGGCCTATCACTCCCAGAGGCTGAGGCAGGAGGACCACAATTTCAGGCCAAGCCTGAGCAATCTACAGTCCCTGTCTCAAAAATAAAAATAGATGATGTGTGGGAGGGTGTAGCTCAGTGCGAAGGTCCTAGGTTCAGTGCGTAGTACTGAAAAACCAAAGCAACAAACATAAAAACAAAACAAAATCCTTTGTAGGATATGGTAACAAGGTTAAAAAGGGTGAGAAACATTGGTCCCACTCTCACCAGGGAGAGGTGGAATAAACTAGAGCAGAAGCTGGACAGCAGGCTCACATCCTGCAAGACCTCTGATATTCAGTAGATTGGGGCTTCAATCTTACAGGTATGGACTCAGCATTTATTTCTATAAGTATTTTTGTTTTTGTGGTCCATATGGTCTAGTCAGCTTGGCTACCTTAGAGCAAAAACAACCTTGGCAATTCACAAATAGATGGGTATGACTATGTTCCAAAAAAATTATTCACGAAGACAGATGTAGCTGGATTTGGTCCATGGACCATACTTTGCTGACTCCTGCTTCACCTTGGGAAAAGTTACTTAGGGGATGCATTTTACATCTTTTTTAAAAAATGTATTTGGTACAGTGTCTCACTATGCAGCTTGGACTCGTAGTGACCCTCCTGATTTGAGCTGTCCAGCGTTGGGATTGCTAGCGTCACACCTTCTGGACTCAGTCACTGGCTCAGCGAGGCTGGGGGCTGGGCCATGGGGCACGTGGACCAGGGGTTGAATTCCTGTCCCTGTGCTTGCCTAAGCAGGTGCTTAGTCCACTGAGCTTTCTCATCGGCCCTTGCACTTTACATCTTAAGAGACCACTTTAGCGTCTCTCTGAAGGATGGATTGGAGAGAGGAATCACACCAAGAAGACCCACAGTAATGTGTTCCACACACACTTGGGGCTCTTTTCTCCCTTCTTTCCAGGCAGAAGCTTCTGAGCAGGGTGGTATAAAGCTGCCTTTCTAGCCACAAGCCCATTTCTGACCTTGAATAAACCAAAGGTTGTGGTGGTTTCCCATGTCCCGACATCCTAGGATGGCAAGAGCTGTGGCTTTTGGACATCATCATTCCTGTGAAGAAAGATGGAGCCTGACTTGGCGGTGGTGACACTGTGGGTATCTGGTAATTTGCTGTAGGTCATTTGTTAGTAAAATTCTACCTCCACTCTGCCACCTCCCACCTGTCCCTGCATTTCACAGCTTTGATTCATTAACTCCAACTGCTGGAATTGCAGGTAACATTCTCAGTTGCATTTTAAGTAGGCAAGGATGACTGCTTTTAAAGTGGCCCCTCTAAAAGGTTAATATTATAAATGCATCTTAAATACCTAATGCATAACCAAATGTCACAAATATGAAAATGTCAGCAGCGTTAAAACTCAGAGAGCAAGAAAAAAAACAGGTCACCTTTGCTCTCTCTGTGCTGTATTTTATTAAGGTCTATGCTACTAAGTCAGGATGCCTGCTGCTAGAGAAACACCCTTAGCTCTTCTCATGACTAGTAGGTCAGGCCTGGAAACAAGTATGGACCAGAAAAAGGAGACATACTTCAGAGAATGGGGAAGGGACCATTGTCAGGGGCTGGTCTCGGCCTGCCAGTGTTGGTTTCTTCCAGTGGAAGGTAGGGATGGCATTATTCTGGCCTTACTCACTGTCTTAATTACTTTCTCATTGCTAGGACTAAAATACCCCAAACCTACACGTTAAAGGAGCAGAGATTTAACTTAGCTCACAGTTTATAGAGCCCACAGTTAGCTGGCTACAAGGCAGGGTGGCGGGGCAGAGGGACCCCCACAGAGAAGAGAAGAAAGTCCTGGCAGAGCATGCAGAAGACAGCCAGAAGTGAGGCTTCCTTTCCTTTTTTTTTTTTTTTTTAAATAAAACAACAAACAACTATTGTCTTAGTTACTCTTCTCTCATTGCTGGGACAAATACCCAACACCCAAAATGAAGGAAGGAAAGGTTTATTTAGCTCACATTTGCTGGAGGTTTCAGTCCATATTCAGCTGGCTCCAAGGCAGAGGGGCACATGGCAGAGAGCAGCAGTTCATGGCGGCCGAACAGCAACCATGACAACAAAGAGCAATAGCTAAAGAAAGTCTGTCTCTGTTATATTACATTCAAGCTCTCTGCCCCAGGTTGGAGGAAGTACTCACACCCATAATCCCAGCAGTACTAAAACCCATAATCCCAGCCTTGGATCACACATAATCCCAGTGGATCATGAGTTAATCACAAACTCTAGAAGCCCCCACCCCATGACTGCATGAGGCTTTGAGGGGACAGCTAGACACAAACCATAACAACTATCTTTAAAAAAAAAACCTCTTACTCATTTGGTACAGGATTTCATTATGAATCTCAGACTCATAGTGATCCTCCTGTCTCAGCCTTTCCCAGCATTAGAAATATAGGTGTGAGCCACCATTTCCAGTTTCAGTGGCCTGCACAGCATCCCCAGGGTTCCAGGGCCGGCACAGCATGTGGTACTGGGAATCAAACTTGGGTCCTTGCACTTGCCAGGCAGGCACTTAGACCCCTGAGCTATCTCCTCAGCCCTCCTTTTTAAAAATTCCATTCAGGCTGTAAGTCTATTAGTTATTGCTACCCACAGCCATGGTTTAGCTTCCCTCTTTAATAATCTCAGCACCTACATCTTTGCTAAGCCAATCAGTGGGTGAATTCTGTCACCACGCAGCCATAATCCAGTGTCACATACCCATGAGCCAACCATCTCCCAAAAGTCCCCCCATGAGGGAATGAGCTTTGGGGAGATCTAGATAGAAGACATAACTTATACTCACCTCACCTAGAAAGCCCAGAAAACTCTTAATTAGTTATGAATAAAGGTTGGATACTTCTTTTTAGCATTTAGCACAGTGAATGGTACACAGTGAGTTCTCAATAAATGCTTGCTGAGTAACGATGTAATTTTTCTTTTCATCTTTCTTTTTTCCAGGCCTTTTCTTCTGGACCTTGAGTTTGGCAAACTTTACTACAGACAAATACTAAAATTTTAAATATCGCTTCCCTCAGATAGCTTGGGTTTTTCTGGCAGGTACTGTTAGAGAGAAACTTTCTTAAGATTTGAAGGAATACATGTGTAATAAGAGCATTTCAAGTACATCCATGGTCCTGGGCAGGGGAGGCACTCCTGATCAACGAGTCAGTCTCTTGTTTCACTATCTGGTTCTGTGAAAGTGAGACTAAGTGTGTATTGGGGTGGCAGGGCATACACAACTGCCTGTGTGCATGAATGAGCTCTTCCATGTGGATCTGATGGGTCGATCCAGGCCCAGATGAGGTAAGCCCTGCCACGTTCCCAGAGAACACCATTAAGAAAAGAACTTAACCTTAGGTTCCAGTTTATACTTGCCTGGCCCTAGACTCAATGCTTCCTTGAATTCTGTGCCCCAGGTACCGCACAGCCCCTAGCACATGCTCAGGGTCAGCATGGTCATATGTGTGTAGGGAGGGGGTTAAGGTTTAAAATGCAGCTGATACCAAAGAGTTGATACCCTTGTCCATAGATCATTCCAAGTAGGGCATGGGTTTCCTCAAATTTTGGGTCCTCAGTCCAGTAGTAATCAAAGAGTAGTATGCATCTGAATCCTCTAGGGACAGCCTGTTATACCTGTAGCATCCCAGGCCCCACTCCAAGATAGTCCAGGTCAGGGATGGGGCTGAGGGAGGGGGGGTCGAATCTCCCCTGATTAATATCTATACTGGGACCCCATGCTGAGTAATTCTGATATGGGTTGTCCAGGAGAAAGATTTATGATTAGGGTCTATGCAATCTAGCATCCAAACCAGCTCAGTCTGGAATGAATTTGTGATGGTGTGTGTCAGGGATTGCCAACTTAAGCCTCTCAGTAAATAATCCTATTGGGGTACATCCATCCTCATTTCTTTGTCCATTGTCTATGATGACTGTTGTTTTTGATTTTTAACAATGTATTTTTATTTGTGTCTAAGAATTTTATAAAATATCAGGTCAGTGTGGTATATAACACATTTTGATCATGTCCATCCCCCTCATTTTAAGGCTGCCTCTGCATTATGATGTCAGAACTGAGGTGTGTGATTAAACACTCTGCCGTCTACTAAATGCAATATGTTTATTGTATGGCTCCTTACAGAAACAGTTGGCCAAACCCTGATCTGTATTTTCATTCAGGAATTATTTGCCCCTCATCTCTTCCTCCTAGCAAAAGAGCAAGCTTCTGTATGTCATTGACACTGGGATCAGCCATGTCTCTGCCTTCGTGGATGAGACACTGGGGGACACCACATGAGGCTCATTCTCTTGTTATTCTCTCCTTTTACTGACAAGAACCTACTTCAGCCAGCCAGCCATCTACTGCAAGGAGACTGAAACATGCAGAGGAGACTACGCAGAAAGCCACGCCCAGCAGAATCCTTCCCTTGACCAGATGATCTCAGACTGTGGGCAACCTTAAGAGTGAGTGTGACTGTTACTAAGCCATTGCACTTTGAGCTGCTTTGTCATGCAGTGTCACTTTGGTACTAACTCCTTGACACAGTGACACTGGTAACAATTACTCATGTTTACAGCCACATGCTGAGTATGATTTGCTCAGCTACAGTTTAATCATCCTCCTGTCACTTGAGAGGAAGATGAAGCTACACAAAGTTTAGGATCTGACCCAACACATTTAGGGTAGTACCCGGATGTTTCATTGCTTTGTTTCAGTCTACATGGGACTGTGGCTGAGTGCACAGTTGAGAGGCACTTAGTGGTTCCTGGGATAAGATAAGGGTGTGCCCATAGGCAGCTGGGGATTAACTCAGGGCCTTGTCCTGGTCGCTGCTACTGCCCCTTTCCAGGGCAAAAGACCTACCTAAGCCTGACATCTCTTGAGATATAAATTGCTCCTCTGCTCTTCCACACCCCAACAAACAAAGAGGAAGAGAGGTGCAACCACAGGAGAGCAGCACCAAGAATAATTACATAGCAGTCACATATTTTGACTCAAACTTACTGTTGCTTAGCAAAAGAAAATATTGTGTGAATAAACAGAGATCAACTCACAGTGCTGTCAAGTGGCAGGTGACACTAGCTGAAGGTGGCCTTATATCTTTTGAGAGCCGCAACAATCCCACTCAGTAAAGAAGGACAAGAGCTCTCCCTGAGAGGCTCCCTGGGAGAGTGGTAGCAAAACACAAGGGACTATGCAATTCTTATGTGGTGCTAGGGCTTTAAGCTGCAAATGGTTTTTTTATAGAGAGGTGTGAGCTTGTATGTCTGTTGCGTATGTTGGTGAGTATATTTGTGGAGCTTAGGTGTGTGCTTGTGTTGTGTACATATGTCATTGTTGGTTCTTGCCTATCTACAGTGTTTGCATATCTTCACATGTATATCCATGTGTATTATTGTTATCTGTGCTTATTTTCCTGGTCTCACTTCAGGCCTGCTATTCCTGGAGGAATGAGATTATTTTCCTCTTCTGCATTAACTATGCAAACCCAAATTAGAACTGAATAATCATTAATTCTAAACCCAGTCTTCTCAGGCCAGGAAGAACAAAGCTGTACTTTGGGGGCTTGCAGGTCATGATGCATGGCCCTGTCATAATGTCCACTTATCTGGCCAAAATTTACATCTTCTCCGCAGACCCTCTCCTATGCATCCTCATTAACTGAGCCTAGCTGGATGGTTGATAACAAAGCCCCTGTTTTGTCTCCAGGGGCCAGGAGAAAGCAAGGTGTTCTTGGTAAGGCAAGATTTCAGGGGCATAAGTTGAATGGGCCTGCAAAGCTGTTTAAAGGGACCAGAGATCACACATTCCAGGGACAGGGTGCAAGTTCTGGCCAAATAGGTCAGCATCCAGAAGTAGCATCAAGCAACAGGTCTGAGGAGGAAAGAAGGAGTCATGTGTTTTACTATCTGCTCTTGTTTTCTTGGCTCCTTTTCTTGCCTGCTGCCTTCTGAAGGGCCTGATCATTTCTAGGTGATTGAAATTAATTTCTTCTTCTCCACCAGATTCCACAGGTGAGAAATCCACAGCAGGATCAGAAAGAGGGCAAAGCAAATGGTAGAGGGTTATGAACCCACCAGAGGGCCTCCAGTCTCAGTTGGGTCCTGTCCAAGCAGGTCAGGGCCAGGTGAGCCCCCTTACAAGCCTCAGGCTATGCCAAGCAGAAGGCAGAAAATCCCTCATCCAGGGACTTTCCTAACAGCCTAGTTACCCCTTCAACCACTCAGAAAAGCCTTCTTGTCCTTCCTCCTAATCCTCTCCACTGTAGTTCTGTGGTTATTAATGGATTCTAACAGCTTCTCCAAGAATTTGTTCATCTTCCATGGACATTTAATCTCCTCTGAGCACTAGTTGCCTGTGGTCCATGCCACTATCTTGACACTTGCCATTGACTGCCTTATTGATTCCTGAGTATGTCCACATCTTATCTCTCTGGCCAGATGTAAGGCTCCCTGATGCAGGGTGCGTGCTCCTTCTTTTTATTTCTATGCTGTACACTTGTGTATACGCAAGTCATCTTTTCTGACTGTGGTATGACTGTTGGTATCATGAAACCTTTTATACACTAGAGGCAGTCTTAATTTATGCAGTCTCTAGTCTCAGAATTCTGTTCACACCTCTACCCTGTGACCCACAGATTATGCCCTACATAATTGGTTTTTTAAAAGAATTAATTCCCATCAATTTTGCACTATACCCCTATGTGCTTATCCAAATGTGATTCCATCATGGCCAAATCCCTAGTTAGGCCCTTGGAGAGATATACTAATACTTGCTAATAGTTTTATTTTCTTTCTTTTTCTTTTGGTCTTAAGGATTGAACTCAGAACCTTGCACTTGCTAGGTAGGCACTTAAGCCACTGAGCCATCTCCCCAGCCCTTTCACTCTTGTTCCCAGACTGCTTTTGACTTTCTGAGTCTTCAAATGTTCATTACTCTTCAAGGTTTGAATTAGCTTATGTGTCCTTCTTGAAGCCTTCCTCTGTTTCTGACCTCTGTGCCACCATGAGACCTGATTCATGCCTCACAGAGCTCTTTGAACATCCTGGTGTCAAAAATTGGGTTAGATTCTCCTCTTCCATAGCAGGGCATTAGTTCTTCCATGAAGGTAGAGTGGAACCATATCTCAGCCATCTTTGTAGTTCCCCATTCCCTGTTTCTTATTGACAGCAGAGTGGATTTTCATTAAAAAGTTTTGAACCAATTCCTGGTCCACTTACTAAAGGAGAAGGGAGACAGAGAAGGACAGATTTTTGAAGAAGGTCGAGTAGAGTAGAAGGGTACCACTTATTTGGTAGTCAGTGGCAGGGTTGCCCTGTATGAGTAGTGAAGACTCTTCTAGCAGTCGCTGAGCTGGTAGGCAGGCTGGAAAGTCTGGAAGTGGCTGGGATCCAGCTGTTGAAGTCAACTTCTAGTGGGGCAAAAACCTGGTTAGAGAACTCAATTAGCACCCTGAATGGTCTCTTGCCACTGCTTAACCATGAGCCCAGAATTTTGTTTCTCTGAGATTTGGTTTTCTTGTTTGTCAATTGGGAATTAAAAAACAAAAAAACAAAAAAACAAAAAACAAAAAAACTCTGTAGGGATTAGAGTTCACAAGATAATATACTGAAGTAGTGTTCACAAGATGTCTTTTACTAAAGTTGATCTTTCTGTGGTCTTCTCATTTGCCTAATCCTGTGTTCACATTTTAAAACTGTCCTTAACCTTGTACTTTGACAGTGTGTCTCTGCCAGGTGAGTAGATGTGGCACTGAGGACAGAAACCTGTCTCACATCTGTATTTACATGTGTACAAACAAAAGATGCCAATATACACTTGTTGAATGAGTGAATGAATGAATGAATGAATAAATGCAAATGGCGAGTTAGTGGGATTCATGCCACAATATGCATAGTGAAACATTTTTTTCAGGGGTAGAGACAATAGTTTGAATTATCAAACCTTTTAAAGCAAAATTTTAAAAAAGCTTAAAAAGACCTTTCCAATAAACCACCAGAAATCCTGATTCCCAGTGTTTCTAGCTAGAGATATTGTAGGAAGGCTGTGGTGTATAGATAAGGCTCATTTTTAATTAGTAATTGCCCATTTGTATTTAACACAGCAAGGTGCTCAAGTTCTTAAACCAAATCTGTTCTCCAGAGTGGGCTCTATGTTGTTACCGTAATGTTGGAGATTAGCGATTTTCTTTTCTTGCTAACATTCTTTCATGTATTCTTTCAATGAATATTTATTGAGCTCTTTTCAATTGCCAAGTCCTGTTCTAGGTACAGTATTGAGTAAGCAGGATTCTCAAGTGGTACGGAGTTGTGGTGTGGGTCAACAGTCAATAAGCAAGTATATAGGAAGCATAAGGATGGAGAATATGAGACAGATTTAAAACAGGATAATACGTTCATGGCAATTTGGCTATTTTTAACTTTGCAGTCAGAGAAGAAGGAGAGGAACCCCAAACAGAAGGGAACTGGAATAAATGATCTGGGGTGGTGGAAAAGAGATGTATATAAGCAAGGAGGGAGCAAGAGAGAAGAGTGACACAGTGACACTTGTGGTTAAATTTTGTTCTCAGTGTGACAGGGGTATGGCATGATTGGCTGTATAACTGTGAAAAAGTTCTCTGGTTACTGAATAAAGACAAGGAATGGAAGAATTCAAAATTGGAAACCAGAGATCCTTAGACAGGTTTTCTCTGTGTATAATGAGAAATGGTGACGGCTTAGAGGAAGACATTCATAGCAGAGAGAGAAACATGGAGACATTAAAGCTCATTTCCCAGTGAATGATAAAAGGAGAATCAGTAGCTTTTGTTGATTAAGTTTTTGGATCCAAGAGCAGAGAGTCCAAAAGATGAATCAAGAGAAGCCTCTAGATATCTGGCTTACGGTGGGCTGAGTGGTGGTGATAGTGTCTGAGAAGGGATGGGGGAGTAACTGGGTTTTCTGACTGTGAAAAAACATGCATGAGTGTGCATGTGCATGTGTGTGAGGGACAGGATTGTTTTGGGGTTCTGGCTGGGGCAATTGTGAGATCGCTGTCAGGCAAACCATGTAGACACATCAAATAGGCCATCAGTATTTGCAACCCAAGCTTTGAAAAGCAATTCAAATTGGAACTATAGACCTAGGATAATTTGTGTGTATATTACCAAGGGTGAGGTCTGTTGATAAAGAGAAGGGCCCCAGACAGCATGGAGGCCTTCCAAAGCTTAAGAGTTTCAGCAAAGAAGGAGAGACATACAGGGAGATAGGTAGGGGTAGGTAAAGTGGGAGTGACCCCTGAACATGAGCACTCACCAAACTGAAGGAAAGAAGGTGTTCCAGGGAAGAGGCGTGAATAGCACTGCCTTCTGCAGGGAAGTCAGCATCATGAGCATGGATAAGTGACTGTTGGATGGGGCTGCCAGAGCCTTTGGCAGAAGTTTGGTAGAGTTGCACGCATGTCTAGAGTGGGTTGAAAGGCAATGTGGTGTGGAAGCATGGACAAGCATACATACTTTTTGAAACAAAGTTTTAGTATGAAGGGAAACAGAGACATAGGGTGATGGCTGAAAAGTTAGATGGGTGAGCATGTGTGCTGTGGATAAGTTTGGCTGGAAACAAGTCCACAAATAAAGAGAAAGGATGCTTGAGGAAAGGAGAAATGGAAAGTGCATGAGGTGGAATTACTGAATCACGCTACTCTTGAAGTAAAAATGAAAGGGATCCATGGAACAAGAGGAATGGTGGCCTCTGAAGGAGACAGGACACTTCATCCATAGAAAGATGAGAAAAAGTAGTAATGTGTTCCAGCGAGCAGCTTTTCAGCAGGGAGTCATAGAGTGTCTGTCTAATTGCGTACAAGTATGTGATAAGGACTGTGGCTGTTGTGTATGAGTGTGTGAGTATTTTAGGGGGAAAGATGTAGGAGTCTGAATACAGAGAAGGTGTGAAACAGTCATTTGGAAGAAGAGTCAAGTGAACCTCCTAGGAGAGTGTGGCAGGCTTGCCAGGCAGCACTGGTTGCCAGCTTGAGATTTCTGGCTATGATTTTAAAGTTAGACCAGTCATCAAGTGAATGTATGTTTTTCCTCTGGAAATTTTGATCAAGTGGAGAGTCAGATTTAGTCATGCTCCAGGATTGTCCTATGAAGTAAGAAGAGGCAGAGGAGGCAAACACATCATAAAAAAAAAAAGAGATAAAGAGAGTGCTAGGAGTTGAGAGCTGTAAGGGTCATCAAATTAGAAGCTTTGATAAAGCCACAGAATGGGAGCCAGTGGACCGGTAGGAGAAGACAATGCCATCATAGTAGATGCTTAAGGTCAAGGGTTTCAAGTGACACAGCCTTTGGTGATGTTAAGGTCAACATTATGATCCCCGGGCTGGGTACCTAAAGTGGTAGATGAAAAATAGATGAAAAATAAATGGAAGGAAATTATTAGGTCAGGTTGGGGTGCGTATAGAGTAGTGAGGCAGTGAGTTTGCCTGAGGATGGGCAGCCTGGGCTTTTGGAGGAGCTCAGGGGACAGAGGTGCAGGCCTATGAGGATGAGGCCCAGTGATCCCTTGTGAGAAGGTGGGTTCAAGCTGGGCTCAGCTTTCCTCCATTGCATGGTGGTGCCGAAGGGTGCAGAGCTTTGGTAGTATCTTGTGCAAGAGTGAATTTGACTTCAAATAGGAATCTCCGGTGTCTCTGGGCCAAACCACTCAGGTAAAGAAGAGATACAGGCTAGACTGGGACTGGAAGAATCAGCTTGGAGCCTCCTCAATCTCTAACAGGCAAAGGAACCCTCTGGAAATTCTGTTCAAATGCAGATTCTTAGCCAGGAGCTCAGGGAGACAGCCTGAGCTTCTGCATTCCTGATGCAATCTTATGTGACAGTCTGGGGCTGGTTCTTGGAACACGCAGTGAGGTCTGCAAAGCAGCAGCTGTGTCTTGCCTGCCCCTAAGGTTATAGGTTTTACTTCTAATTTTTTAAAAAACATTTTTTAGGCAAGGGTCTACAGTGTTCAGTGTTTCACTCCTTGGACTTGTAGTGATCCACCTGTTTACAGCCTCCCAAGAGCTGGGATTATAGGCATGTGCCACAGTGCCCTGTCTTAATTGCCATCTCAGTGAGCCCCGGGGAAGGGGATGGCACAGCAGGCCGCAGGGATCGAACCCCTGCCCCTGTGCCTGTTTGCAGGCACTTTAATCTGCTGAGCTATTTGTCCAGCCCTTTTCTTCTGATTTTTAAAGAAAAAAAATCAGAAATCTGGATACTTAGATAAAAATCATCCCATTTAAAAATATTGACAGGTAATTTTAGATATTGTAAAATATTGTGATCCCTTCCAAAAACTCCACACATGTGAGTTGAATTCCACTGAAAACCGCATCAATTTGTGATCTCTGATGGTAGGGGAGGCACTGGGGCTGAGTGCGGGTGCTTAGTCACTCACATGGATTTTAGATCCTCAGGGTAGTTTTAGAGGTACCTGCAGGGTTCCTTGTCAGGCTGTGTTCATTCTCACCTCCCTCAGAAAGTTACTCTGTCTTCCTCCTGCATCTGGAAGGTTCTCCATCTCTCCCAACCCCAGCTATCCCCCTGGATTTCACAGAGGTTTGTGTGGTTGGGTGCCTGGAAATCTTAATCTCCTTTGTGAAATACCAGGAAATATTGACATATCTAATTCCATCGTTTACATCAGGAACATTTTTTTTTATGCAAGAGATAGGGCTGTATTACATGCACACAGGTTGTTGCTGCAACTCAAAAAGGGAACAACTGCACACAAGATATTTTGAAGAAAACGCATTCCTGGTTTTCCATTGTCATTTATTTCTACTTGTTTAGTTCCCTGCGTCAGTGATAGCACAGTCTAGCAGGCAAGTGGTAGCAGGCACACAAAGTTTAGGAGCAATTTATGAAGAAATACCCCTCAATGTAGAGGAAATTGTCTCCATTAAGCTAATGTGCTTTGAGAATCAGAGCTTCTGTGATTTCATTTTAGTAGTGAAAAAATATCCCTCCATCCTCTGGAATGCTAGTGCTCTAAGGAAGTTTGGCTAAAAAATTTGCCCAAATCTCACCCATTCTTCAAAGCCTGGGTAGAGAGACACTTTCTCTGTTGAGTCACCTTGGTTGGATGTCTCCTATTTTTCTCACTGTCACCCTCACAGCTGAGGTACCATATCACAAACATACATGGACCTCCTAATTACCTATCATTTCAGGTCAGTGTCATACTGCCTGTCCCTCTGCTTAGCCACATGCCTGCCCAACCTCTTGCCTTTCTGACAGTCCAGCAAAGGGCAGCAGGAACTATTTTATCACTAACTTCTATCTGTGTTGGAGAGCCTCAACCACTCTAAATCTATGAATTTCAGAATAAAACCTAAGAATCGCATTGCATTATGGTTTCTCTCTGGAAAAAATAAATGAACCCCTTAATGGAAAGCATCTTCAAAGTGGTGCAAGGAATCTTCAGAATCACAGTATCTTTTTTTTTTTTTTTCCTGTAGAGAGGCCCTTAGGCGATATGCTTCTTTTGATCCTAATATCTTGGGAGCTTACAGCATTTTCTTGTTTTCCTTTGTCTCTCTTTCTCTCCTGTCTTACCTCTTGAGGGGAGCAGCTAATTCTTAGTCTTCTTGTTCCTTGTATAATGATGTCTCTTCACCTTGAACTGTGGGAAACAGAATGGCTTCTGGTGTCAGAAAGTCCTAAATTCACACTGTGGTTTTGCTTATCACTTCAGTGACCTAACACCCTGGAATCCTTTCAGTCTCAATGGTATGTTAGAAACATGGAGGCTGCAGTGAGTCCTACACCACAGAGCTAGCTTGTGGGGACCTGTTATACTTGGTTTCTCTTCTTCCCTTCCCTGACTGACTACCCCCTCTGGACACTGGGTGTTTGGAAAGGCTCCAGGCCTGAGCACTGCCACTTCCCCCACTGTACATGGAGGGCAAGGAGATCCACACCAGCCTTGGGCAAGATACTCATTGCCTCTTAGGCTGCCATATTTTGCTCTTCAGAAAGTATTAGCTTGAGGCTGAGATATCTCTCCACAGGCCTAATGATTTCCTGTCCACTGCATTCTCATCAGAACCACTTCTATATACATGGTTCTCCAAAGAGAGACAGAGAGAGAGAGAGAGAGAGAGAGAGAGAGAGAGAGAGAGAGAGAGAGAGAGAGAGAGAATACTGTGCAACTGTGCATTTCTCCCATGCAGTTCTACCTCCAGGGGAACTTGTGCCTCCTGACAGTGCTCTGTTCTCCCACTTTCCCACTTACAGGGTGTGGGGCTCCCTCTCCCCCCTTCTGCATCCATCTCTGGAATGATGAAATGTGTGTCTGCACAGCCTGACTGAGACACATTCACAATGTGACATTATTTCTTGGATAACATTTCCGGGGGAAATTAAAGTTTGGGGAAGGCTGGCACCTGTACTCATGATCCATGTACATGGAAGGGCTTCTGGAATGTTTCTCCCACTCTTGCACTCTGAGTAGAGGAGGAAGAGACACCCAGCTGTGATGTGAGGCTCTGAGAAGAGCAGTGGAAGGGTTTAAGCCTCTGGGGGCTGGAACTACATCCACCAGCCAGGAGACTGTGAGGAGGGGCAAGCCTGGTGACAGTTCCACTTTTCAACTTTCTTCTGTTTGCCATACCCAGGGTTCTCTGCCTTTCTGATGCCCCTTCAACCAGCTTGGGTCCAATCCTTCCCTCTGGGAGTTTGTCCTGTGCTCTCATTTCTTCTCTCTCTCTCCTCCCAGTTTAGCTCCTCCACTATCATGGATCCAAAAACCACCCCCATATCTGTTTGGCTCCTCAGTCTCTATCTCCAGCTAAACCTTTCAGCTTTGTTTCCTGGAATCTCCAGTTTGGACTCCAGTGGGCAGCTTGAAGGGACCTGGAAACCAGAACACCCAGAACTGTGCGTATGATTCCCCAACCAGCCACCTCTTCCACCCAGGTGTCCCTTGTAGCCACTCACTCATCTCCATCTCAGGAACAACATGCTGGAAGTCCTGGGAATATCCAATGAGCCCCTCACATGAGGTGGGTATCCACCAGCTGCTCGCCCAGACTGCTGCCTACTCCTGGGGAGCCGCTGCTTGCCTTTCCTGCTGTCTTCCAGCACTCTCTGCTCCTACCCACCACGGCCAGATCATCCCATCTCCCACTCTCTGATAGTGGGTCTTTGGCTGGTGAACATGAATCCTCCCACTTCCACAAGAGGGGATGGCTTAGAGATGATCCTGTAAGATGCTTCTGGCATGATCAGTCTAGTTCAACAATCAGCTACCTACCTCTGTTGTCAACAGCCTACAGTGAGGCCTTGCCTCTGGCTTGCTGCTTCTCTAATCTTGTGTCTCAATCATTTCTAGAAGGACCTTTCTAAGCCCTCAGGAAACCCTGTGCTATCCCTCTGGACAGGGCTACCTTCCTCTCTGGCCTGGGCTCCTCCCAATGTACACTCAGTGTTCAAGATGGGTCTCTGACCTGGTGCATCTGCATGTTCCCTGCCTTCTCCACTGAGCTCCTCCAACTCTCCTCATCACTGGGACCACAGTGACAGCTTCTTCATTGTCCTTGCCTCCCTTGTAGCCAAGACAAAATTCCATTCTTTATACCTAAACAAGTTTGCTGTCTGCCTTCAGCGCCCACTTCCTTCAGTGATTCTCTGCTGCTCTTGGTGTAAAGGTTCAAACTCTCTGTAGCATTCTTCCCACTGTGCCTGCCTTCAGCAACAGCCTGGATGCTCCCCTGCTCTTTGCTGCCTTGCAGGAAGGCCCTTCTAAGTGTCCTGGTTCTTTCCCTCTCCAGGGTTAGGACCAGCCTTCTCCTCCTCAGTTGCTTGTGGGCCTCTGGACTCTACTCATCCTTCTGACTTCAAATCAAGTGTCCTTTCTTCTGCTCTTCATTCCACTGCTACACCAGCTGCTTGCTGACAGACTGAGGATTTACCCACTTGGACAACTTCCTGGAACAATTATTTGAAGGGCAGAACTCTCTCTCTCTCTTTCTCCCATACCACCCGTGTGTGTGTGTGTGTGTGTGTGTGTGTGTGTGTGTGTGTATGTGTGTGTGATTTTAAGTACTTGGGATTGAATCTAGGGCTTTTGCATTGAACTATACATACCCTCAGTCGACTTCAGTCTGTATTTTGAGACAAAGGTCTTGCCTAGTCACGATGTCACCCAGTATAGGCTCAAACTTGGTATGTTCTTGCCTCAGCCTCCCAGAACTGTAGGCATGTGCCACCTGTCTTATTTTGCCACTGCACTCTCCCCAGGCTTCTTCTGCACTCATATGCACTCAGCTCTGTGTCCAGCAGAAGAGTAGGCACTTGGTGCCCATCAGCTGAATGGAGGCCTCTGTGCATGTGTTACCTATAACAACTTGGACACAGCCTGCAGGGGAAGGGCTGTATCTTACTCATTTCATGTGTAAGCAGGCAATGTGCATGCCCATTTGTGTATATGTGAGAATGTGCACAACAGAGAAAGCAAAAGACACCAAAGCCCATGAGCAGAAATTTGACAGAATTGTATGCGATTGACTGATTGATTGATTTGATACCGAATCTCTCTATGCAGCTCAGAATTGTAGTGATCCTCTTGCCTCAGCCTCCCCACTGCAGGGATTATAGGCATGCACCACCACATCCGGTTTCCATGGCTGGGATTCTAGGCTTTGCACTTTCCAGGCAGGAGCTTAGACCACTGAGCTATTACCCCAGCCCACACAAGGAGTTTTGAGGTCAAAGTTGATCTGAGCAAAACCAGTAAAGTTGCACATAATTTCTACTGCATGCTACTTTGAGAAGTTTTCTGGGGTAAGGTTTGTAATGAGTGTCAGGAAATAGGGGCTTCAAAGACCTCTGGTATTTTTCTTCCCATAACATACCTTTGCATTTCCTACCAGCACAGTTTTGATGATTGCAATCATTTGAATATAGAAATCTTTATTTTGTCTATCTTGCACACCTTTGCTTCCATAGCAACCTTTGACAAACAGCAGAAATTTTATAAATGTTTGCTGGATTAGACTGGATTTACCCCAACCATATTTAGAGTCTGGGTAAGATTCATTCATTCATTAATATGACTTTGACTGTCATTCATTCACTCATTCAACAGATATCGGGCAGCTACTAACTGCCGGGCAATAGGGATACTCCTATGAACAAGGCAGTATGTTTCTTGTTTGCTGAAAGGGTCCAGGACTATTAAGGAAACTGAGAAATGCTAATGATCAGTGCTATGCTGGGAAAGAATGAAGGAATTATGGAGAAGGAGAAATGAACTTAGGCCTGGGCCCAGGAGCAGAGGTAAGGGAAGTCTTCCTAGAGGAAGTGATTTTCAAAAGTATATCTGGCAGATGAATAGAAGTCAGCCAGGAGTGAGAGATAAACATGGGGGTACTTAGGGAAAGAAGCAGTATGGGCAAAGGGCGGCGAATTCCAGGTGGGAAGGAGTGAAGGGTGTGGGGTGGACATGAGTGCTGAGGCTACCTATGGGAGCCCTGGTCTGGCCATGGGAAGCATTGCAGCAGGCATCTTAATGTTCTTCTCTGCTGAGCCTTTAGCCTAGCCTATGAGGCAAGGATAGTCATTCCAAGTTTTCAGATAACATCCCAAGGAAGTCCATTGAGACAATCAGCAGAAGGATGAGATTTCGGACCTATGGCCTGGACCTTTCCTTGTGCAAGCCACCTCCAGATTCTGGGCTGCAGAGGAGGAGAGGTTTCATGCTGACAGATGCATGGAGCAGCCGTGCCAGTGCATCACCCAGGATGTGGGCACAACCTGCCTTCCTAGGCTCCACAGTTGGTCTCCATCCTAATGAGGATCTGCTTTGTGCTGCCCAGTGGGAGTGGAAGGAGCTGGAAAGGCCATCTCTACAGACAGCACTTCTGGCCGCAGAGTGTGTTAATCTCTTGTCTTAACAGTATTCAAATGAGGTTTTCAACCGGTTGTGCTCAGGGCCAACACCTGCTGCACAATTTGGAAGACACTCTGCAGGCCTGAGGAGCACGGAGGCCTCGTTATGTAATTAGGTCTTTGGAAAATGAGCTATTATTCGTCAACATTGCAATCAGAGGGCTCGATGAGACTTGGGGACACAAGACGATGTGAGTGTTTGTTTCTCTGGTGTTCATTGCTGCTGCTGCATGCAGATTGCCCTGGAGCAGGCATCTCCAGGGTGGTCCATCCTCTGCAAGGCGGGGAGAAGGCCTTTTATCCTTTTATTTTCCAATGTGGAATAATGTAGGGGACAGGGAAGGCCTGGAGCAGTAGTTCTCAAACTTGAATATGCATCAGGATCCCCAGAGAAATGTTTGTGCAGAGTCTGGCCCCACCAAACTGCCCTGCATAGTGTCTGAGCCAGAGGGTCTGGGGTGGGCCCGAGAACCTGCATGTCTACAAAGATACCTGATACTGCTGATCTGAGCACTTCCCTTGGAGAACAAATTTCTGAGAGCCCTGATTCAGCTTCCCCAGGAAGTGCATCACGAGCAGAGCTGACCCAGGGTGGGCAGTTGAGCTGCATGACTCAGCAAGAAGGGAGAGGACAGCGCTGTCATTCCATTTTTTGGATCAGGAGGCCAAAGCTCAAATTCCAAGTGCTTAGAAGTGGTAGAACTGGAAAGAAACCCAAGTCTTTTGCTGCCCCTTGCAATCACTTAACCGGGGTTCAGTTTGCACAAATAGACCTTCGGCACTTGGTTTAGGTTTTGCTTCAGCTCAGAGTAGTAGGCACCACTGAGTAAGCCCCCAAGTCAATATTTTACCCTGCTCCTAAGATTCTTTTCTGTCTCTTTTTGTCATCCTTTCTCTTTACTAAATACAGTTCAGCCAAAATGATGCCTCTCTCTTCTAAGCAGGACTCATATAGACACTGAAGTGCATTAGCCTGATATTTCATATCCTTCCTGCTTATGCAATGTCCCTTCCAGGGAAACTTGCAAACTCCCGAGAAGCTAGGACCCTGAGTAAGCCTGGAAGAGAAGCCCCAGCTCACAGCTACCTAGCACTTTCTATTCAGAATCTCTGTTGTGTGGAGCCGCTGATATTTTGGGGGTCTATTAGTAACAGCAGCCTAATCTTCTGTAATGACTATGATTAGTTCTCTAAGCTGTAGGAGTAAGTGTTAGGACCATTTGCAACAGAATCGCTTGCTTTCTGAAGATGCGAATTCCTAGGCCCCGTACCCACTCCTACTGAAAGGGTTCCTAGGTTGTAGTACCTGGAAATGTGCATGTGAACAAGTATTCTAGGTGAAAGCCATGCCCTCGCAGGGAGAACTTTAGAGTCTATATTTTAGATCTGGAGTCAGTAAATCATGGCCGGCTGCCAGATGTGGCCTGTCACCTGATGTGGCCTGCCACCTGATGTGGCCTGTCACCTGATGTGGCCTGCCACCTGATGTGGCCTGCCACCTGTTTTTGTGCAACCTGTGAATTACCAATGGGTTCTGCAGCTTTCAGTGGGTAAGCAAAACCCCAAAGAGGATAGCATTTGGAGATAGGCGCAAAGTTTATTACAGCCACACACACTTGTTTACACACTGTCTTTGGCTTTCCAGTGGCAGAATTGAATCATCGTGACAGAAAGCATGTGGCCTGCACTGTCTAAGATATTCACTCAGTGGCCTTTTGTGGAAGACGTTGGCTGACCCTTGTTGTAGTCCAGATCCTGAAACTCCCCCTAAGAGGGTGCATCTTGATGAATACTAATGTGTAGCGAAGTCATTGCAGCCATGGACTTATGAGTCCTTGCTCATGGATGCAAGAGAACAAATATTATTGTCCTTTCCTTTCTGTATTCATTCTCTTAGTAAACATTTATTGGATACTCTCTAAGTGCCGGGCACTGAGTTACAAAAGAGAACATGATAGGTGAATAATACATAAGCTTGGTAATTATACTTTTTTCCATTACACTGAAACTCATTATTAAATAAAAGGCTAAACATTAAGTAGTCTCTAATTACTGTATGACAGTGTTACACAGAGTTGCACAGGGACTTTTGTAGGAGGTGTTAACAAAAAGGGTTCATGTTCAGAGCCAAGTGGACCTATTGAAGGTCCTTCACTTTATAGGACTGGAAAAGCTGGCGGGGTAGCTCAGTGGTCTAAGTGACTGCCTAGGCAAGCTCAAAGATCCAGGTTTGATTCCCAGTACCACATGCTATGCTAGTCTTGCTCTGGGCATGCCAAGCTAACCACCAAGACCAGGTGTGGTGGTGTACACATGTAATTCCAGCACTGGGGAGGCAGAGAGGCAGAAACAGGAGGATCACTGTGAGTCTGAGCTATGTAGTGAGACCCTATACCAAATGCATATATGTATGTATGTATGATATAACTGGGAAATAATAAACTCCAAGCCATTGCAGACCAGAGCCAGAGGGTTCTGTAGTTGTTTTCCAGTGTGCAACAACATGAGTCAGAAATGTAGACGAACATTTCTCAGAAGGCAATGCTTAACAGCACCGGTAGAAGCGGGGGGGGGGGGTCTAGAACTCATTAGGGAGAGAAATGATGGCCTTAAATAGCATGGCTCTGGCAATCTGGATATTCCTGGGTGAGAGGGGAAGAGGTGAGCCGGCCCAAGAGGTCTGCATAGATGCTGTGGGCTACCGGAATTAGCTTCTGAGAGGCTCAGTCTGGGGATAGAGTGTGGGTAATTTGGGCGGGATTTCTAGGGAGTGGTTCTCAGTATTAGGTAAGACCCAGACTTGAGTCAAAGAGATGCATCTGAACCCATGAGATGAGATTCTGAAGTGAATCCCATCTTAGGAAGAAGAGTCAGATGAAAAGCAGGCCAGATTAGTAGGCTGTCATCACTATCTACCAGGTCTAGGGTTCAAGGCCCCGAATCAAGGCGTTAGTGTCAGCAGTTGAGGCCAACTAGTAATGCTCAGTGTTCAAGAGTCACCTAGAGCTTGATTCTGATCTATGCACCAAAAACTGTTCCCTTGAAGCCAGGCCTAGCCAGGCTTTGGATGCAGTTGTAGCCAAATTCATTCAGGGAATTTTTTGAAAAGTTGCTTAAAGAAGAGAACTGATCTAAGTGACACATCAGATCTCTGTCCTCTCTCTCTCTCTCTCTCTCTCTCTCTCTCTCTCTCTGTGTGTGTGTGGCCAGCTCAGTCTGCCCTAGGGGTGGGACTGGTGTGGCATGTAGTGCTGGGTCCTGACACAGTCCCTGAGCTTGCCTAAGTAGATGCTTAGTCTGCTGAGCTATCTTACCAGTCCTTGCTGATCCTCTTCTAGACAAGGTACCTGGGATGAGGATTTAAGGGCTGGTGCTTGTGTTAGTCAGCATCCCATCACAGTGACAAAATACCTGACAAAATCCAACTGAAAGGAGGAAGGTTTTGTTTTATTTGACTGATGGCTTCAGAGGCTTCAGTGCATGGTTACTTGGCTCAGTGGGTTTGAGCCCATTATGAGTCTGTCATGGCAGAGTGTGGCAGGGGAAAGCTGTCACCTCCTAGCAGTGAGGGGAAAGAAGAAAGAGGGGGAGAGGGAGGAGGAGGGGAGAATGGAGGGAGGGAGGGAGGGAGAGAGAGAGAGAGAGCTAGGCTAGGGGCATGCTATAGTTTCCAAAGGCACATCTCCAAGTATCCACTTTCTTCTACTAGATCCCATCCCTAAGTGTCCTTCACCTCCCAATGGGCCAACAAATGATGAACCTGTCAATGGATTAATCCATTGATAAAGTCAAAGACCTCATGAAGCAATCATTTCCCAAAGCCATACTCTGAACCCTAATGCAGTGGGGACTGCATGCACCTCAGCATGTGAGTTTTGGTGAGATCTATGCAACAGCAACATTCATTCTGCATGTGCTAGGCTCAGTGTAGGAGAACATGTTGAGAGTCATGGCCAATTACACTTTCTTCCATTCTACATGCATTGGCTGAGTGTCAGGTTTTGTGCAGTAGGGAGCCAAGGGGAGCCAGCAACTAGAGAGATTAGTGTAATGATTCTCCACATGGCATGGGCTTTGAGCCTCCCTGGAGAGCCTGAGGAATGCTTTGTCTCTCCTTTCAAAAGCATATGTGTTCCAGGGCAGGCCAAATAGCTCAGCAGATTAAAGCGCTTGCAAGCAGTTGCAGGAGCTGGGGGTTTGATCCTCGGACCTGCTGTGCCAGTCCCGCACTCCCTGGGGGTATGCTGAGGCAGCGAATGAGACTGGGCATGGTGGTGCACACCTGTAATCCCAGCTCTTGGGAGGCTGTGAGCAGGAAGATCACTATGAGTCTGATCTAGTAGTGAGACCCTGAGTACCATGTAGGCCCAAAATTTTGTATGCAGTCTGTCTGTAAATGCTCTAGAGATCTAGGAACATGTAACAGGAGGTGGAGTGGGGCTAGGAGCTGGACTGGGGTTATGATATTTTCGTTCAGTCCATGTGGAAAGTAGGGCGAGCAGAAGCAGGAAGGAGGCAGCCAACGTGAAACCAGGAAGGTGAGTGGGCAAGATAAGCTTGGGGCTAACCCTAGCCTAAAAGGGCAGACCCTAGATGCACACTGGGCCGGCCAGACACTGTGGATGGGGGTACCTCCTTCACTGGGGGGGGGTGGCAGTTCTTCACCTCTGGGGAAGCTAGGATGTTGTCTTCTTTCCTGGGTTGTTAGGAAGATGGAATGATAAGGAAGGGGAGAGCTATTGCTCCTGTTTGTTTCTGCTGAGTCTTGTGCCCTGTCAGAGCAGGGCCTGGCATTGCTGTGGTGGATCTCAGCAAAGTGCCTGACACAGAACAGGTGCTCTTTAAATGCATCTGCATAGTAATCACCAGCGGATCTCTGTTTGAACTTCTCTGAATAGATAGGAAAGGAAGGAGGGAGGCCAGTGGAGAAGGAAATGCGTGATACCATCCCGAGGGATGGTGTACCTCCTTTTGAATTTCTCACCTCACACAAATAGATGGTTTCAAGGTGTGTTCCTGTGTAAACTGAAGGATGATAAGAAAAATCCTAATCTTCTAATGACTTTGATAGTGAATTCAGAGATGCTTTACTTCTATTTCCTTGGGATTTAAAATCAGCAGTTGCCTAATATGTTGGTCTCTAAAGAATTCTTTTTTTTCTGAAAGCAGAAAAAAAATGTCCAGGAAATCAGTTGTTAAATGCATCAATAATGATGGGATGGTGGTGGAAAGGAGGAGATCCCTAGGGAAGCTTGATGTGTAAGACCATCGTGTCCTAAGTGAGGACTCTCCCCATGTCCCAGCTGACTCATACACAGAGGATTGAGGCAGGCGAGGCAGGGGGGATCTGTGTTCTTGGGCCTGATTTCTTAGCTCTGTTTTGCAGTTTAGGAAACCCTGACCTAGAAAGGCTAAATGACCTGTCCAAGGTCACCCAGCAAGTTCACAGCAGTGTAGGTGTCTGGGGACTTGCTGCAAATGGACACGGAGGAAAACAGGGTCTATTAAATCAGAGTGGCTCCCTGTCAGGAATCCTGCCTCCCTTCAACCCTTCCAGGCTCTGCTGCAAGACAGTGTTTGTAGAGGAAGGATGGCAGCATTTGGACACATCTGGGTCAAAGTTCCATTCCTGCCCTCTGAGTTGCATGGCCTCCAGGGCCCACAGCTCTCCACCCTGCACCAGTCCTGTCTAGGTCTCCACTTGTAGGTCAGTTGGGCCCTGCTCTCTTGGGGCTAAGTGTTGGGAAGTGAGAAGCAGCCAGAGAAAAGTTGCCATGGCAACAGGGAGCAGTGTCTGCTCCCTAAGGTGGTCTATGGCTCTTTCCATCTGGGTCCTCTGGGCTTCTGGCACAGTCTAAGGGATGCTTAATGCCACTCCTTTCCTCCACCCACCTGCTGTGCAGCAGACACCTGGGCTTGGACACACCTGCTTCCAGCTGCCCCTAGCAAGAAGACTGGGCCATCTCTTTGGTTTTCAGCCTTCTTTCCCCACTGGGTAGAAGATAACGTGACATCTCAGAGCTGGGAGTTATCATAGGGCTCTCACTGGCTCAGTATTCTTGATTGATATGTGGGAGAACCGAGGCTCAGGGAGAAAACTTGACTTGTTGAAAAACAGACTGCACATAGGGACAGGGTGAGAATTGGAACTCACAGGCTAGTGCTCTTTCTGCAGAACCCTCCTGCTTTGCCGGTCAAGGCAAAAAGGGTAGTTAGAGGCAAATTGCTGTTCTCTGAATGACCTTAGCCGAGTCATTATTTCTTTATGTATTCTGATAAATCTGGAGTTAAACACCCCATGACCTGTAATTCTCTGCATTGTTTACAGGAATGACATACCTTTCTGATTTACAGAAAGGTCAAAAATGGGGCTTTCAAACCAAATCTTTTGAGCCCACTAACGTTTCCTTGTTTTTTTTTTTTTTTTTTTTGGTAACAGCAGATTTTCAGAGAAGACCAATCAAAGGCTTAACTGTGAAGACCGAATTACAGCGGCTGAGTTTTTCAGTAACTCTCCTGATAATTTTTCCTGCCTTCAGCCTAACTCCCCAGGAAAGTATCTAGGTTTATTTTCCTATAACTCACATGAGATCAGACCATTTTTTTCTGGCTTATGATCCAGCTGTAGACCTTAAGGGTGCATGGCAGTCAGGACTGTGAAGCCCTTCCTGAGCGCAACCTCAGGCCCACAGCTTTACCCATGCTGCACAACTTCTATAAGCACCCGTAGCCGTGATGCTGTCTGAACATCCTTGGATGCGCCCCACTGGCTTCATGCATGTGGGAGAATCTTCTGGCTTTGTGACCTCCTCTTTTCATCACACTTTTTCTAAATCCTCCATTCTTCAAACTCCAGCTTGGTTATTTCCCCAGCACTCTGGATGTTTCCTATATGTTCGTCTAGCAGTTGCTTCTTATCTTCATTGGAGCACTTTCTTCTGCCATGTGTATATTGTCTATGGTCTTCCTCTCTCATTAAGATCAGATGCTTAGTGGAGAAATATTGCTTATCTTTGGTTTCTTTTATGGTTTTAATATGGTTATTCCCTCTAAAACTCGTGTTGGCCCTGGCAAGATAGCTCAGTGGACTAAGCACCTACTTAGGCAAGCACAGGGACTGGGGTTTGATCCTTAACACCACAGGCCACAGTGGCCCTACCCTGGGGTGCTCTGAGCTGGCCACTGAGAACGCATGTGGTGGCACATGCCTGTAATCCCAGTGCTGGAGAGGATGTAAATAGGAGAATCACTACATGTCTGAGCTATGTAATGAGACCCTGCACCAAATACATAAATTAAAAAAAAAAAACCTCATGTTGATTTGTCTCTAGTGTAATGGTGCTGAGAGGTGGTGAGATATTTAGAGCTATTAATAAAGTTCTCATGGGTTAGTTACTCTCTAGGGGATGTTATAAAGTGAGGCTTCCTCTCATGTTTACTTTCTTCCACATGAACTTTCTGTTTTTTTCTTCCTTTCACCATGAATTGAAACAGCATGAGGCTCTCACTAGGAGCTGAGAACATTCTTGGATTCTTCGCTTTCCAAAATGGTAAGCTGAATCAAACTACTTTCCTTCACACGTTACTTGGTCTCAAGTATTCTGTTACAGTAATAGAAAATGGACTAAGAGAGCTCCTTAGTGTCTGCTGTAGTGCCTGATTAGTAGAAGATAATCGAGAAATATTTGTTGAATGACTGGGTGATTGTGGAATGTGAAATGTTTGTTACAAAATTCACTTTATTGTAGAATTCTGAGGAGCTATCTAAAAATGCCAACTACAAGTCATGAATGTCTGTTACCCTCTGTGTTCTCTATCCCATTAACCCTTTTTCCAAAGGGACCATCCATAAGCTGCTTGCTGGCTTGAAATCCAGATGCCCTCAACAGAATCTTTGTTCCTGGGGGGTTTGGGCTTGGTGACCCCTAAAAACCTTTATCATTCATTAGCCTTGATTCCAAGATATCCAATGAACAATCGATGAGGTGCAAATGTAGCAGCTGACGCCAGAATGGGAAGGCAAAGTATTCTATCAGTTTGGAGTTTCATTATGGATGAATGTTGAGGACATAGGCACAGGCACACAAAGCCAAAAGGTTGACAGAGAAGACAATCATTGTGGACAGGGTAGGAAGGAATGAGCAGATAGCACTGGTTAGGTTCAGTTTGTTGAGCCCAGGCCAGTTGGAGCAGGTGGAGGGAGCCTGAGGGAAGGATTAGAAGTGGCAGCAACTTGAGAGAAGAGGCCCTCTGCTCCTGGCTCGTTGACCCTTCTGGGGGTGACATGGGGGTTGTGATGTCCAGCAGTGGCACCCTGTCCTTCATTGACAGTTGGACATCTGCATTGCCATTGATTCGTTGAGGTGATTTAATATACCCAAATTAAATCTCCAGATTTAAGTTACTTTTCTGACATAATTCTGGAGAAAGACGAACCTCTTGGGTGTAGCTGTTAACATTTTTCACTCTCCATCTCCCCAGCTTCATCTCATTCCTTTACACTCTGCCTTCCTACTCTCTTGGTCCTCTCAAGCCTGCTTGCCGTTCCTCAGAAGGGAGCTTCATGCTTCTCTGTCCCTGCATGTGTCCTGCCTTGCTTTCCCTTCTGCCCTGGCATTCTCCTGCCAACCCATTTTGGGACTTAAACCTGAACTTCTCCTTCCTCCAGGAAGCCTTCTTTGATACCATCTCCCTCAAAAATAGAGCAGGATCTTCCCTCCCTCCCTCCCTCCCTTCCCTCCTTCTTTCTTGTTTTTTTTTTTTTTTTTTTTTACAATACTGGGGATTGGGCTTTTCACTGACCCACCTCCCAAACCCTTTGCTTATTTTTGATTTGGAGAAGAGACCTTGCTAAGTCACTCAAGCTGGGCCCCAACTTGTGGTTCTCCTGTCTCAGCTTCCCAGAATGCTGGGATTACAGGCATGAATTACCACACATGGCTGAGACATACTTTGATATGTTTTCATGACTCCAAGTGTTCTCTGGGAAACATTAGGATGTTTCATTAGGATTGGTTCCCCACTAGGAACATAAGTTCAGTAAAGGCAAGAACACTTATCTCTTCATCTTCAGGATATACTGCCAGTGCAATAGTCAATATCTATTTTAAGTGAGTAAACGAATGACACATTTGAAAGTGAAATATAACTTTCAAGGTCCAATCGCAGTGTTTCCACCAGCACTGGACAAAAGTGGAATTGGGCTTTATGTCCTTGGGAAAACCTTGTACATTCCATTAATAAATAATAAGAGCATTTTCAACCAGCCTTCTTTGTTGGGGTGGCAAACGGATTGACTGAGTTTTAGGGCCTCAGCATACCCAGCGCTTTTAGAATTTAGCAAACATTGTACACCTCCCAAATGCTGGGTGCTGCTGCAAACACCAGAACTCAGCTGGCCAAAGGGTGCCCACTGCGCCCTGAATCAGCATCTGTGCGTGGTAATGAGGGTAAAGAGCGACCTTCCGCTGTGTCTCTGTGGCCTGCGTGTTCCTCCATGCTGGTGTTTCCGTGGTGTCGCTCTCAGGAACTCAATTAGGAAATCCATTCCCCAGCAGGTGGACTGAGCAAGGAGATAGCGGGAAGCTCAGAGGTGAGTGTGTAGGGCAGGGAGGAAAGAGCTACCGCGAGTGAGGAGTGTGATACACAAAGCCCTAGACTCTGAAAGCTCACTTGAGGAATATGTTGGAGTGAGGGAGACAGTCGCTTCTGTGATGGTGGCACTACCCCTCTGGCATTTCACCTCTCCCTTGAGGTACTCTCACTTTGATCCCTCAGCTGCAAAGAGTTTGTAAAAGAATATCACTGGAGCAAAACACCCGGTGCATCAGGCTTTGAGCTGAGAAAAGCTCTTGAAGGAGGGGCGACTTCCCCTTTGTTGCACCACGCTTGTCCTGCTCCCCATCAGGGCTGTTGTCACAAATGCCACTCCTCCTCATCTCTGACTCAGCTGTCAGAATCAGAATCTTTTAGGTTTTTTTTTTTTCCCCCAGCATCTCTGATGTAGTCTTGATTTGCAAAAAGATCTGTAGTGAAATCTTAAGGGAAACTGACAATGACGCTGGTAGGAGTGACCACAAAGCAAATATAATACAGCTGAGGCAGAGGAGAGGAGACTTCTCATCCACAACAGGACTCCTGGGCCTTCTTCCATTTTTCTCTAGGTGGGCAGGTCAAGCACCCTCTCAACCCAAGCTGGAGCATGCTCTGTTCAAGCCACTTTTCTCTCAAACAGAGATCCACTGTCTATGCTTTTATGTTTCCACCCAAAATGACTGCTCTAGCAGAGGGTACCATAAAGCCAGGAACTGGGACAAGGGGACAGAATGCATTTGCCAACATGGCCGCCAGAATGTGTCCCCATATTTTTTCTTCTGATGATGTATAGCACGACAGTCCTTCATCATGAAGTGAGATCTATGCCCTTTCTTCATGAGCTTTGTATTAGTCATTTTAATAAGATACCAGAGACAGGCTGACATATGAGGAAAAAGGTTTATTATACTCATAGTTTTTGAAGGTTCAAAGTTCAAAATCAGGCAGCCCCACTTAATTGTTCTGTGATGGAGATAGTGGTTTGCGTCACCTCATGGTTGGAGTCTCTAGGATTGAAATGGGTGAGTAGGGGGTGGAGAGTTACATGAGAACTACTTAATGTTCTTCTAGAGCACATGTTTATTTTTGTGTTTTAGGGAAGGGTCCACGAAGTGCTGTCTCACTACTAGATTGGACTCAGTCATTTGCCTATTTACAGCCTCCCAAGAGTTGGGATTACAGGTGTGCACCACTGCACACAGTCTAAATTCTTGTCTCAGCATGTGATTGAACCCCGGCCCCTGCACCTGCTTGCAAGATGCTTTAGTACACTGAGCTATTTGGCTGGCCCCAGAGCCCTTAGCAACACGTGGACCTCCAAGTAGACTCCATTTTTTACCTCTTTTTTTGTTCATAGTAAATTTAATTCGACTATTGTATCTGTCTTGTAAAAATAAAAAAGAGGGGTTTCTATCAAAATTACATTGTGGTGTGAGGATGGGTTTCTTGCTTTGATATAATTATAGGAAAAGTGTTGGCACCAAATTCAGTTTAAAGCTTGAATGCTTAATAAAATTATACAGCCTAGAAATTCCTTCCTCCCCCAGAACCTAGTAATTTCTTTATGCAGCTTAGAGGGTGAGAACAGGTTGTGTCTTTGAAGCAAAGAGCATCCTACTAATGTGAGTGACAACACACAGCTGGGCTTACCTGAGCAGGGCCACCTCTGTCTTGGCCCTGAGTCATTGCCCAGACCCTAAACTTAGAGGAAGACAAAACAGGATAGGCACAGAAGCAAGGCAGGTTGCCCTGCCTCCCAGAGGCCACTCAGTGTAAGTTGCATTTCTCTAATTCCATGCAGAAATCCCAGGAAAGAGGGTGGAAGTGGGCTGATAACAGGGGCCAGCGTATTAATGTCACATTTCTTCCTGGCAATCCAATTGGAAATTCATAGATCATTTTCTTGTTAAGAAAATCTAATCACAAATGGTGTTCATTATTCTATAAGAAATCGTCCTTATAAGTTAAATAACTTGGTGTACTTGGGCTTAAAAACCTAAGCATCACTTATCTCTGGCTCTGGCTCTCTCTCTCTCTCTCTCTCTCTCTCTCTCTCTCTCTCTCTCTCTCTCTCTCCTAATGCCTCAATGGGAAAACACTATTGACTTAATTCCAAACATTCTTTTCATCAGTGATTCTGAAAACAAAACCCATTTGATTTCTACGACATCACATGGCGATCCTGTCTCTGGGCTCTAAGTCTGCAGGGCAACTGAAGGCAGAACCTTTATGGTTGACATAGCTGTGCACCCTCAGTGAGCCAGGAATAGAATTTAGAGCTCACTATAGCTACTGCAGGAACTTAGGAACAGGTAGGCTGAGGTGAGTGTGGCTGCACAGAGCCATGACTTCTCCAAAGTTTAATCATGATGGAGTATCTAGCACCTAATGTGAGCTTCGTAGGCACTCAGAACAGTAGCTGCACCATCTGATCCTCTCCTGTCATCTGAAAGGAAGTAGGGAGCTGAGGCTTCAGCTCTTGCAGGGTTACCTCTGCCTGACAGGTGAAACGATGTGACATCTGCCAGCTCTGCATTTTCACGAGGGAGTGACACTTGTGGCTCTGTGGGCTAAGTAAACATCCAGTAAAGGAGCAGCCTTTCTGAGCACAGCCTGGAGACTCTGCAAAGCTTTTCAAAGGTTGATGAGCAGCTCTTCCTGTTTGTGTGCCTAAGCAAGGGTCTTTTTTTCTGGAAGGTGTCAGAAATGGAGTCCAAGGGCCAACCAGATAACTCAGCAGACTAAGGCACCTTACTTAGGCAAGTGTGGGGACTGGAGTTCGAGCCCTAGCACCCCAGGCCATGCCAGCCCCGCACCCCCAGGGCACGCTGAGACAGTGTGGTGGCATATGTCTGTAATCCCAGCACGTAGGAGCCTGAAAACAGGACGATCACTGCGAGTCTGATCTATGTGGTGAGACTCTGTCCTAAAAAGAAAGTAAAAGAAATGGAGTCCACAGGAATTTATGTGATGCTGAGTCTTCAAAAATGGCTCTTTTAAAAAAATATTATTAAGGAAGTCAACCTCAGAATCTAGGGCTCTCAAGCATGTCTTCTTCCCACCAAACCTAGGAATAAAGTGAGACACAGCAAAAGCTGGCCAGTGCTCATGGAGCAAAGTAGATTCTAAGCCATGTAGAAGCCAGCAGGACTCACACATAGGAAGAGCTGTGCCTTGGGAAGGGAACTTTATCGATGAGAAATGAAGGCTGAGACTTAAGGCTCATGGGATAAAAAAAAGACAGGAATAGCACAAGCAAACCTGGTGTGTCAAGGACCGCAGCAATTCCCTGGAGACAGCTGCGTGAGAGCTGGCCAGGGAATTAGATGTAGGCACTGGGCAGCTCAGAGGATCAGGGCATAAATGCCTTCTGTGGAGCACCAGCCTGCACACAACTGCCCTGTTTTGTTGACTGCGGAGGAAGAGCAGCCAAGACTGCAGGATAATACAATGGGTGTAAAATGCAAAGGAGGCTTAAGGTTCAGCAATAATCTCCAAAGTGAGAGCCAGCCATAGGGGTGGCAGGAAACTAGCGTTAGGCTCCAAGAGAAGAATATTTTTACTGGAGGAAAGAAAACTTCTACCTGAGAGAGGGACAGAAGGGGACCCAAGTGGGTTGCCAAAGAATCTGCCTTTCCTAGGGATTCGGTGGAGCAAAACTACAAGGTGAGGTTGGTCTAAGGGGGAGAACATGGGAACTTGCTAGGTGGGTATGAGGTGGGTTGGAACTATTTTCAACTCATAAAATTACAAGCACAGTTGCTCAGGTAAAGTTGATTAAATGGGGATCAAATAGAGGAGCAAGTCACATAGCAAGCAGACATGAATACAGAACAGGGGCTTTCCCTGTGGCTCTGCGGCCTAAGTAAACATCCTGGTAAAGGAGCAGCATTTCTGAGCACAGCCTGGAGACTGCAAAGCTTTTCAAAGGTGGTTGAGCAGCTCTTCCTCTTTGTGTGCCTAAGCAAGGGTCTTGGGGGGTTGGGTTAGTGACTGGCTTTTTTCAAGGTAGCACTAAGCTCTAATTACAGAGACTCCCACCAGCTTTGCAGTGCTTCTGCTCTTGCATCAGTAAGCTCTTCCTTACTGCCTGTGTCCCTCAGAAATGGACAGGATGTCAGGGTGTTCTTGAAGAATCTTTTAAGATCTCCATTCAGCAGAACACTGAGGGAAAATCTGCCCAGCCTCCTGGTGGCCTGCACTGTCTCCTTGCCCTCAGCTATTTCAGAGTTTTTCTCCATTAGCAACAACAAATGGGTAGATCTCAAGGCAGGCCCACTGTTTCCCAACACATATGTCCCTCATCAGTCAGGAAGGCATGGATCTCAGTGTGCAGGAAGGCTCTGAACAGCTAGCCTCTCACTGCCACCCCATAAAACTCCCAACCCGTTGTTTTGGGTAAAGAAGATGATGACATCTGATATCCTATACCAAGATTCTGGTTTGGCTATAAGGAACCGCTTAGTGCACAGAAACATTACTGGATTTGCCTCTAGGCAGGCTCAGAAACTTCTTATGAGAGCAAGACCATAGCTCCAGCCTGCACTCATGGTTACTGACTATGGGCATAGGCTTCAGCTGTTTGGTACAGCCAAAGTCTCTCAAGCTGCCCTTTGTCCTCAGGTCTTCTCGTGGCAAGGAGCTTGTGCAGCTCTACAATCTGATTTTGGGTCTTCCTCTTAATACAAAGGAATGTGGTCCTTGGGTTTGTTTGGGTGTGTCAAGGGTGAAGTTGCAGTGGCTGGAGAACCAAAAGTACCATTGTAGTCTTTCCATCAGATGTTGCTGGGTCTGCATAGGAGTTGATTCATTGAAGATCCCACCTCCTTTCCACCCTGGGAGACTTGGCCTCTTGGACGTGTTCTGAGTTTTTTCAGCTGGTCTAAAAATATTAGACACCTTCTTATTAGGCCTATTTGAAGGAACATCTTCCTCCAGACTTCCAAAAAGATTGTGAGGTTCTCCTCCTGAGGGTTTCATGTCCCTGGAGCCTGCCCCAACTGGCCTCACCCTCTGTGCTCTGGAATATGTTGACTTATCTCATACTTCTTTCAAGTTCCATCTCCTAATATTGCCACCTTGGGAACCAATCCATTAGCACATGACCCTCGAGAGACCCTCAAACCCTATTTAAAGCACAGTAAGCAAGGTGAACCTTTGTAATTACCTTGATCAGTGGGACATAGACCAAGAAACTGCATGGGCTTTAAGTATAGATCATACAAGGGATATACCTTTCACTGGTGACCTTTGGGTACCTTGGAAACCCTGAGATGAATGTAAGAAGTCTGGATACCTAGAGGTACCTGTTAGACAGCTGACATAGAGGCAGAAAGAGATGCTCATAGAACTCAGATTAGAGCACTTGACTCTTCCTAAGATTAATCGCACTTGAGTGAAACTTCAGGTGATTGCAGCCTCCCTTCCTGAATGGCTTCCACCTCAACAATCAGAGACAAACCTTTTCTGTGTCCTGTCTTAATTCCTGACCCAAGGGATCCATAAGCTCAATAAATGATTAGCTCACAGAATCAGGCTTTGGGACAATTTGTTATGTGACATTAGATAATTAGAATAAATGAACAGAGCACTTTCACAGCCTTGGCACTGAGTTGCTTGTCTTAGGCACCATCCTTTCTACTTTCTGTCTCATTGACCTTTTTGTGCTTCTCACCTGTCAATGTTCTCCCAGGGCAGGCTTCACCTTGCTCCTTCATTTGGATGCTGCTTTTTAGGCCACCATCTTTACTTGCTTTATTCCCTGGAGGTTCTACATCTCATTCTGCATCCATTTCTTTCATTCAACTGAGCTCAGGCCCTTCTGTGTTGGCACAACTATCACAAGAGAGGATTGGAAAGGATTTAAGCACTAGTCACTGGGAAGCCAAAGAACACGGTACCCTTTCTGGTGGCATTCACTTGGGCCTACACCATCCAGGCACAGTTCTACATCTTTCCTATTCTCCATGTGTAGAAAGCAAATGACCATGCCCTCTATGGCTCACCACAAAGGCCATCTCTGGAGGTGAGCAAGACAATGGAGGCAAATGAACACAGTTTCCAGGGAGAAAACATGAAAGGCTGGTAAATTTCTCAACCAAAAGTCCCGGACCACCAAGAAGGTCTTCAGAATGGTCTGTAGAACATGTTGCAGAGCCCCTCTTCCATAGGAGAGGCAGAATCTGATACACAGAGGGCCAGCAAGAGTTAAAATCTGAGTATCTCCCTGGTACCTGCATCCACTTTGAGAAGGAGCTAGATGCTTTGCAAGGTGATTTATGAGCCTGAGTCACCTAATTGGAAACCTCCCAGAGGTAGCAATTAGACAATGTCAAGTCCTTGCTCTTGTCTTGCTTGCTCTGTGTGACCGCAGACAAGTCACTTTACCTCCTCGAGGCTTCCTTTTCTCTTTGTAAATGACAGAGTGACTGCAGCTTGCCTTCCTTGCCTTCTCCCAGGACTATTGTGAAGATCAAATGGCATAGTGCACAGGAAGCTGCTTTAATTGAAAACTTAGCACATGCCATGCAGAGAGCTTGGCACACTATTTGTGCTGCATTATTTATTCTTCAAATTCCTGCAAGGTAAGAATCAACACCCATGTTACTGATGAGGGAACAGAGGGACAGAGGGAATGTATAACTCACTTGAGATAACATCACTAGTAAGTGGGAGAGCCAGTGCTAAATCTGATACTCTTTCCCTTGAAGTATGATTACTATTCATGCTGCTGTTGTCACTGATGAATGCCTCTGGTATGATTTACCTTGGTAGCATAACCTTGGTACAAGACAGATGAAGTGATGAATACTTGGGTATTGGGGAAGGGATCCTCATACTCCTGAAATTCTCTCACTTTTGACCTCATGAGCTACAGTCCAACTCAACTAATCGAATCTCTGCAGTGCTATCTCTGAGAGATGACTTGAATTCTAAGACTGAAGTCTTAGGGAAATGTAAGAGTAGAAATGATGCCGCAGATGATGTTGCCATTAAGAGGACTGTTTCTAGCTTGTGTGGGCAGAGGCAGGGCAAGGCAGCAGTCCTCAGGAAATCCTCTTTGACTCACTTCCTCCAGCTCACAGGGGACAAAGACATGAGCCACAGAACTCGTGGATCTGGCTGGGATGAACTACCTAAACTGGAGTGAACAACAGAATTTTAGCATGGTCCCCCTTCTGCAGTATCCTTTGCTCACCTTTTCTGCCCAAGGAGAAAATCCCCCAAAAGAGTTGCCTAGCAGCATTTAAAAAATGATCAGATAGGCATGCAGTCCATGTTCTCCTTTTGGACAAGTTAAAAATGTGGATTCTAACTACAGGAGATCCAAAGAAGGATGACAGCAGACACCAAAGCAAGGCCTTCATGAAGGTTGGCACTGCTGCTCAACAAGGGGTCTGTGTCTTCCACAATCAAATCCAAGGCAAATCAGGGTCACTCAAAGACACTGGCCCCATCTCTGGAATCAGGTTGGAGGGAGGAGTATGAAGAACTCCAAGCCTCCTGCTGCAGAAATGCCCAGAAGTACAGAGCAGATCTTTTGTTTAGCAATTCTTGGCTTTATGTGTGCACGTATGTGTGTTTGCACATTTATGCACACACAAGAAGTAAGCATCACTAAAAGTAGGAGGGTCACAGGGAGAGATTAGACTGCCCACTATCCACTTTATTATTGCTAACCTTTAGGTGACAAATGGGAATCCCCATAAAACCTCCTTTTCCTCCCTGGGACTCAGTTCTGACATAGTCATTCTTCTACCTGCTCATCTGTGTGTTGTAGTCCTGTTTACTTTCCCCATACTTCAGCTTCTTCATCTGTGAAATGAGCCTGATGAGTTCAGCAGGGCCGTGGAAGGAATCAAATGATATAACACGTGTCATTTACAAACTATAAATGCACCTTAGGTTTTGTTTTTAAGGGCAGAGAAGAGGGTGAAAACCAATGATAGAGACAAGCAAATTTTGAAGCAGTGTGTGCTTCCTCTTCGTAGGAATAAGCTCTGTTGGGTCTCTAATCCTCAGAGATTGTGTTTCAGGGCTTTGGGAAGATTGGTTCCAGAGCCTCTGAAATGATTTGAAAATTGAAAAGAGAAAGCTAAAGTGATTGTATGTGTTTGTTTGCGTGCGGCTCAGGAGCAGATGTGGGGAGGGGCACCAGGAGACAATCTCTGCGCTCTCCCAGGTGGAGGTGGTGGTGGGATAGAGGGAAACACTCCCAGAATGGGACCATGAGGAAACCCCCAGGGGAAGGGCTTTCCACCTGATGAAGAACTCTGCTTCTTAAATAAGATAGGATGCAGTGGCCAAGGCAGCTCAGACACTCAGACACTGTATTGCTTTGTTCTTTTTGAGAATGGTAACAATGGCTAATTCTTGATGGAATCAATGTGTTAGTGGTGGCAATTACAAGGTATGTAGGGTTGAGGATAGTGGCAGAGTGTGGGTGTGAGGGCAGAGACACAGGGCAGGGATACTTGCGGCTCTGTGTGCCACTACAGGAGACTTGCCCCACCCTTCCACCTACACTTCATTTTGTGCTCACATCATACGTGGGTGAGGATCAAGGAGCTGTCTCCACCAGTAGCTTCCCTGGCACTCTGCTGCTCATGGGTATGGATGGAGTAGGTATGCAGGCACAGGATCAGCAGAAGAGGGAGTGGCACTGAAGGTGCAAAGGGAAAGTGCAAGCAAATCCAGTCTATGCCAACAAGGGGTACCTGGAAAGAGGGCAATGTGTTCTTAGATCCTGGGGACAGGATTTGAGATGTGGTTCATAGGGAAAATGGTAGGTGGAACAGAAATGCAGAAGAATGAAGATTCAGAGGCTAGGAGAAAAGGCATTAGTGGGGAAGGGTCTTCCCTCGGGACAGTAGTAGAGGGAGAAAGCATGGGAGATCCATGCTACATAGCAGAAGTTCAAGAAACAGGGTTCTAGTCCTAGCATTCCCATGCAGCATCTGTCTGGCCTTGACTCTCTTTTTCGGATGGAGGAGGACTTTCACAATGGTTAAGTGTCTTCTGTGCACTTCACCAGGCACTGAACATTTATACAGAAGTTATCATAATGACCCTGTTGCCAGCCTTTAGGAATTATCTCCATTTTATTGATGAGGAAACTGAAAGCCAGAGAGGTTTAGGGTCTTGGATATTCTGCCTCACTAGATCTCCACAGAAGCCAGAATTTCTCTTTTATAAAAAAAAATTCTGTGTATAGAAGGTGCTCCTTAACTTTGCATCAAAATTATTAAGTAAATACTTATTCATTCATTTGTTTATTCCATAGATATTTTCTAAGAACCTGCCATGTCCTAGGCACTATGAAGACTGTAGTCATAAAAAAGCCCAACATAGAGTTTATATATTCTATTAAAGGAAAATGAATAAACAAGTAAATAAGTAAATGGATAGTGTATCAAACAACCATAAATGATATATTGAAAAAAAAATAGAGCAAGCTGAGGGGCTTGAGGGAGTTTTGGTAGGAAGGAGTATTTGCTATCTACAAGGTTGGTCAGGGAAGGCCCACTCATAGTGTGATATTTGTTTGGGGACCTGATACGAACAAAGATCTGAGATGCATGGCTCTCTGTAGAAGGAACCACATAGCAGGAGAAAAGCTGTCAAGTAGAACAGCACCTCGCAGATTCAAAGCCAAGTAAGAAGCCAAGAAAGTGAAGAGGAGGTTGCAGGAAATGAGGTCAGGGAGCAAGATCATGAAGAATCTTGTGTCTTGGTGAAGACTTTCATCTTCAATGTGAGTAATTTGGTGAACCGATGTAAGGCTATGGATTTATAAGTGCCATGCCACGGCTGTTTGCTGAAAGCAACTACGTTCAGAACACATGGCTAAGTTCTGGAAGAACATAGCATGGATGCTATATTCCAAGTGAGTTCCTGGGGGGCGGGGAAGAGAAGAAGCAGTGGGAACAGATAGCAATCACTGAAAAATATCCAAGAAGAGATCATGGAGTCATGAACTGATGGAAGCAGTGGAGGTGTTGAGAAGCCCCCAAATTTGGAAATGAAAAACATGAAAAAGGAGAGGAGTGAATGATAAGCCAGAAGCTTTGGTCTGAAAAATTCAAAATGTTAAGTAATATTTACAGAGGTGGGGGAAGGTGAAGGATAAATAAATTTAAGGGTAGGGGGAAGGATTTTGTTATACTAGAGATAAAGTTTAGAAGTGCAGGCCTGCCTGGTAAGCACAAGACCTTGAGTTTGATTTCCAGTACAAAAAAATTATGAACACAGTAAATTTAATATGTCTATTAGATATCCAGATGGAGGTGCTGAATTTGCAGTTGGATTTACAAGTCTGGAGACTAAGCGACATTTGGGTTAAAGATATACATTTAGAAAGCTTTGGTGGTGTTTAAAGCCAGTATACTAGATGTGATGCTCTAAAGATTGAGAAAAGATGACTGTACCATTGAACAGTATTTTGGTCAAAAAAAGGAGTGGTCAGTGAGTAAAAGAACAGCCAAGAAAGGAATGTGTTTTAGAAACTACGTGAAGAAAGTGTTTCAAAATACACTGAGCTATAAAAGGCTCAAGTCAACAAGTTCTGACATTGTCAGTCCTATGGATAACCCACTAATATTATGGATTACAGGACTATATTGAAATATTTTGCTGAATTCATGCAACAATGACCTTTAAATGGCAATGGAATATCTATCTCTGAGAAATCTAAACAAAAACAAGGGGATACAAATAAGGGACCATTTTGTATGTGTATATACAAAATAGCTAGGACAGATATACAGCTACTTTCTCTTAATTCAATGAATGGAAAGATTTGTACTAATAGTGTTTGAGGACAGGATATTATGTCTGCATCTTGTACAATGAATAACCACTAAGAAAACAACAACATGCATTGTATTAATTATTGAAAAGGGCTGGGGAGATGGCTCAGTCCAATAAGCACTTCCTTGGCAAGCATAAGGGCCTGAGTTCAATCCCTGGTTCCCTCAAAAAAAAAACACGTTAATTATTGAAACTCTCCTACTAATCGGTTTTGAAACTGTCTCATTGCTATTTGTTTCTCAATAAAATTATTTTAAAAAGTGCTTCAAGAAGAAAGAATGAATCAACTATGTGAAATCCTTTTCATAAACTCAATGTTGATATCTGAAAACCAATTATACTATTTACAAGTAGAGAGGTCACTGGTTTCCTTCACTCAATCTGATTTTATAAAGGGGTGGTAGATGGTAAATAGGTTTTTTCTTTGTTGCTATTTCTCTTTTTAAAGAACTGTAAGGAAAGGAAAATGATAAAGAGTATAATTATGAGAAGTTTTTCTGTCAGTGGAACAATTGTCAGAAAAGGAGATAGAATCAAGATATTAAAAATATAATTGATGTTAATTATTAATGTGAGAATCATATGCTATGTGGTCATATGTGTGGCTCAGGAACCAGAGGGAAGTGGATGGTCCAGGAGACAGAGAAGTTCATTCCTGGAGCAAGGGTTTGTGGCTGAGGGTTTCAGGTGTCCTATCTGCTGTTAACTCTAGATTTCTTTCAACTCTGCTTACTTCCTAGAGATGTGTGAACTTAAATTTTTCTTTTTCCTGTATTTTACAGAAGGGTCCTTGGGGTGTTCAGGGTCTCACTACTAGATCAGACTCATAGTGATTCTCCTGTTCATAGCCTCCCAAGTGCTGGGATTACAGGTGTGTGCCACCATCCCCAGTCTCAATTGCCTTCTCAGCATGCCCCAGGGTTAGGGCTGGCATGGCAGGCTCAGGGATCTAACCCCTGGTCCCTGCAACTGCTTGCAGGTACTTTATTCTGCTGAGCTATTTGGCTGGCCCTTAAACTTAAACTAGAAAATAGAAAACAATGTAGGTGCCTCTGCTTCATAGGTTGACTGGAAACAAACCTCTGAGAACAATGTCCTTTATAAATAGTGATGGTGGTGATAGTTAATAGTTAGAGACAAGACTTTCCTAACCACACAGGAGAGTGAGTTCAATTCAGAAGGAGGTATTTACAGTGATAGGCAAATAACCCTAATAGGACCAACATACCCACATAACATCCATTAACTCTGGATATACTATTTTTTAACAACATAGAACTGTGGAGCAACTCGAATTGGACAAATTAAGAAGAATCTGCTGTGGGTATAAAGGAATGGAGCCAGACAAGTTTGCTATTTTAGTGGCTTTTGTTCCTCATGGCAGTATCTACAGTGCTACATCAAGTGATTAAAAATTTGATAGAAAGGTCAGGGAGATAGCTGAGTGGCACAAGCGCCTGCCTGGCGAGTGCAAGGTCTTGAGTGATCCCTAGAACAAAAGAAACAAATAAACAAAAAACAAATAAATAAAACTTACATAGAAAATCTTTAGTTTTTTTGGAGGGGGGGTTGAAGACCCCCAAATTAATTTTCCAGCTATCAAATTCCATGTTCAAGATGAGAAAAATAAAGGGATTCTGGGAAGAAGATAGCAGTAGAGGGAGAGCTCTACACTTGGCATGTACCTTTTAAAGGAAAGGCTGCCTAATTGTATGCCTGATCTGGGAACTACACGTAGGAAGGGAAGCCTACATACTACACACTACATACCTCATACTACATGGATGAAGGAGAGACTCTAAGACCCTCAGATAGGACTAAAGAACTGAGCTGTGATTCAGTTGCTACCTAGCATGGGAGATAAAATTTGAGATTTGAGTTCACCCAAGTAACTACTTGGTAAAAGAAAAAAATACTCCTTAAAGGCGTGTTATAAACTCCAGAATCTCTATATGTAGCAATAACAATATTCAGAATACAGCCAAAACTGCAGCTTTCCAAAAGATACTGGAAAGGGGAAATTGTGAATCACAAGAAAGGGAAACCAACAGGAATGAATCTTGAGATGACGCAGGTGTTGAAATTAAGATATATATATATATATATATATATATATATATATATATATATATATATATATATATATATATTTCAGTACTAGGGGATTGAACTCAGGACTTTGATCTTTCCAGGTAGGCACTTATGCACTATTTCCCCAGCCTCAGAAAGCAATTTTAAAACAGCTATGAGGACTATGTTAAAGACCTAACATATGCTTGCAATACATTAAAAATGCTGAACAAATCATCAAACAACAACAAACAAAAAAATGTCAGTAGTGACCACAAAATAGAACCAAATAGAAATTCTAGAACTGAAAAAAAAAGATACAAACTTTGAAAACTTATCTGGGCGGTCTTAACAACAGATTGGAAATGATAGAAGAGTCAGTGAATTGGGGAGTGAACTGGTAGATTTTCCAGTTTAATGAACCCATAGAAAAAACTTCCGAAGAAATGAACTGATTCAGTGGCCTACACAACAATGGCAAAAAAGTCTAAAATAAGTATATCTGGATTCTCTAAAAGAGATGATAGAGAGTAGAGTAGAAAAAATGATTATTGAAAGTTTTCAAAACTTGGTAGAGATACACATTTATAGCGAGCAAACAATGCAGCCAATTCCAGAAAGAATCAGCACAATGATAACTACATCTCAGTACATCATAACCAAATGGCTGCACCAAACCTAGTCTGTGTTTCGTGGGTCCATATCCCACTTTAAGCATACAAATACAGAAGCAAGGAAAACTGAAGAAGCCCCTGCCCTCGCAGAACCGTTTAGAGAGGTATTTAGAAAATTACTTAACTATTGAGCATAAAATACAATGTCAGCAATGATAAGAGCATAAAAAACCCAGTGCACGATGAGCCCAGTGAGGGACTATTCCTTTGAGCTGCTTTCAAGTTGCATAAATCATTCAAACACCATCCCTCTCCGGCTGTTCCCCAACCAGCCTGCAACAACAGTGGCTGCACTTGGTTGAGAATTTGTCCTGTGCTTGCCACTGTTAGCAAGGTCTATGCATATCCACTCAGTTAAACCTCACAATAACTCCAGGAATAAGGTACTGTGGCCAGCCCTGTATTGAAAGCGGAGGAACTGAAGGAAAGAGAAGACAGTTCTTACTAAGCATACGCAGCTCCAGAGACCACAGTGTTGGCCCCTGCAGTACATTTCCAATATAAACGCGAGGTTTTAACGGCCTCACAGGGACCATTCTCCTCCTCCTCTTGCTCCTTTTCCTCCTCCTGCACCTCCTCCTCTCTCTTCCCCCAACTCCCATCATTTTATATAATAATTATTGGGCACTGACCACGGCCATGAGCACTCTGCTACTTATTTGATGCAAATTATTTTCAGTTCTCACAGTCACTCTAGAGGAGAGGTTTGAGTAGCCCCACTTTATAGACAAATTAAGGTTTAGAGAGGTAGGCAATTCATGGAGGAACTTGTAATTTTTAAGAAGAGCAGCTGGGATTCCATTCTACCAGATTTCAAAGGATAGTAATAAACACATCCGGACCATACTTTCTAACTAAAAGGGGTCTTTTAAGTCTGTCAGGACTTCCTGATGAGTTTCTCTCTTCTGAACCTAGCTATCACGGGCCTCTCACACCAACCCTCCTGGTCAGTTTTCACAGTGGCTTTGAATCAGCCACACTCGTGTTTTTCTGTCTGTTCTCTCTGCCTTTGCTGCCAGACAAACAGGAGTGCTTGAGGTTTTCCCGATTTAATTCTTACGTTGTATGATTTATCTGCTTTCTTTTCTCCATCTGACCTTTGGCCTGTCTCCATGCCCCCTGTGTCTGTCATACTGCACCTTTCTTAAAGGCTTAGCTCAAAAAGTCCTTCTTGTCAAGACTTTCAATCTGGGCCTCCGCTTCTTTGTCCATTCTCAGAGTGCACATGGCTCAGCTATTTCAGATGCATTCACCCTGACCCCACATCACTGCATTCTCTGGGCATCACTGCAAGCATACGGAAGGCCATGATCAAAATAGGATATATTTATAAATCAGTCTTCCCAAATGAATGTACTAACATGCATCCTAAACATACACTAATAAAGAAAGTAGGACAAAAAGGACCATTTGGGGCAGGGGAGATGGCTCAGTGGAATAAGTGCTTCCCTGGTAACTGCAAGGGCCTGAGTTCAATTCCCAGTTCCACAAAAAGAAAATAAATACATTAAAAAAAAAAAAAAAAAGGACCATTCACTGTTATGTTCTGGAAATAAAAGATTAGGACCCAATGGGACTCCTGAAGGCCTTGAGCTGTACAGCGCATCTGCCAAGTAGACAGAGTGCTGAGTAAGTGCCCCCTGGATATTGCCTTGGGCCATGGGATGCTGAAGACTCCCATGGCCCAAGATGGGGTGCATAGCACTCCTCCCAGCTGAGCATGGCATAGAGGCTTTAGAGCGATCTGGGATTTGTATCCACTGTCAGCTATGTCATCCCGGGCAAGTCGCTTGTCTAGTGCCTCAGTTTCTTTCTCCCTTTCTAAATTTGAAGGAAAGTAGCACCAGCTGAGATGATCGCAATCGTGTCATGGGTGTGATGCCTACAGATGTTGCCTAAACATTCCTGCTTGACCCTTCCTTGTTGGATAAATGGCATGGCCAATAATGTTGTCCATTGTCACATTAAAGGAAACCAGTTTTCCTCAGTCATTTAGGGTTTTTTTTTTTTTTTAACAGAAAGCATCTGGACATGGAATCTCAGAGTCTGCTTCACCTGTCTTAAGGGACAGGAGCTGCGGGCCTTGCCATGAGGGACAGGTTTGTCTACTGGTCCCCCAGAGGGATTGAGGAGCTCCTGTGGGGCCCTCTTCCTGCCTCACCCCTCTTTGCTTCTGGCTGCATTCTGTTAGCTTCATGCTCTGTCCCTCAGCACCTCCTGGCTCCCCAGCTGTGTGAAGAGAGCTGCTTGCCAAGGTGGGAATAGCCAACTAATAAGCATGCATCACCAGCTGGATCACAGAGCAGGCTCTTGGTGTGATCTTTAAATGACTAATGATTGGAAACAAACTGGCAGGGGGGCAGTGGAACTCGGAAACTTCTAAGTCTTGGGGATTCTTTTCATATCAAACATCTTACTTCTCCGGACCTGCATAGTCACTTTATCCCTTGGGCCTTATTTTTGTCCTGCCCCCAGAGATACCACCAGCCTTCTGTATATTTGAAGAGGAGAAAGGGAGATAAGGAAGAAAGGGATTTGGAGCAGCAGTTTGACATATGGAATGAAATGAAATTTGGGGACATCTCTGGCAATCAACCCTGTGGAACGAGGAGTCCTTCCCTTAAAATTCTGGGTCGTGTTGGAGATTAGACAAGTTACGTAAGTCTCATTTTTCTCATCTGTATAATGGAGCTTGTAACCGTTGACACCCTGGAGGATGAGAGCTTTAGATAAGTTCAGCAAGCAGAGCACTGATCCAGCATTGATCAACACTTTTGCCAGAGGTCAGAAAGACATTTGCTTCTAAGAATGTCCACCACAAATTGGTCTTCCAGGTACGGACGCCCCACACATGAGACCTGTTAAAGGAGCACTCCTGGGACTCCCCCTGCACATGTCAGGCCTTATCCCTTGGCCTCCTCTTTGCTCCCTACTTTGGGGTGTACTATGAGGTGCAGACAAGCAAGAGATGGGCTCTATGTTCTTCCCAGAAATGTGAAACCATCAAAGTGATGTACTTCCGACAGCCTCTAGGTGATTGACTGTGGTGTGCTTATCTGTTCCAGCTCTTATTACTTTTCCTGTGGCTAACGGGATGCCGGCAGTGAGGAGGGGAACCAGTGGTTCTCAGTGGAGAGGTGGGTTTTATGGAGTCCAAGCCGAGGCTGTGTTCTCTATGTACATCTCTTCAAAGTTGCATCTAAGGTCTGGTACATGGTAGAAATTTGTCACACTGATTCTCACCATGAATGTGATACATGGCAATGGTGCTACTATAAGCCCTGAGTAAATGCCTGTGCTAGAGGACAGAATGAATTCCTGTGGGTGCTCCAGCACCCCTGGGGCTCCCGCTGTACATTTCAGGCCTCATCCCTTGCTTCCTCTTTGCTCCCCCACTACTATTCTATGCCCCAGGGTGCTACACCAGAAGCACACATTCTATGCTACACCAGGAGTTCCATTATGGAGCTATCCCTTCCTGCGATGCAGTAGGAAAAGTCACAGACTCAGCTAGTTTAAGTGACACTTCCCTCTATCATACAGGTATCCATGACAGAGAATTAGCTACATCCAGGTACTTTTGTACCTATATTCCTTCTTACGGGGTCTAGGCCAAGCCATCAGTTTTTAATCCCTACAGTGGTAGGCAGCCTACCTGGAAAGTGTCACTGCAATGTCTTTCTGCAGACTTGGATGACACAGGCACAGGATAGGAGGCTGTCTCTTCAATTCCTTGCCAAAGATATAAACATTCCCCAGGGAGTTGTTGTCTTGGAAGAGGACTAAATAAATCTGCACTTTATTTATTAATTTATAATTATTTTTTAATTTAATCCAATTTTTATTCATTTTAATGAGAAAAAAGATAAAGTATCAGTGAAACAGCTTCAAAAATAGATTAGTAGGACAGTTACAATAATTAGTACATTACATATTGTTCTCTTCATAGTAGTTATTCAGAAGACAAGATGCAGACATGATATCTAAACAATATTAGTGTAAGCCTTTCTTCTCAATGAACTAAGAGAAAGTTGCTGTAGATCTATCCTAATTATCTTGCATATACATATATATATTTTACTCATAAGTGGAATAAACTAGAACCACATGTGTAAATATCATATTGTCTCCCTAGTGTAAGAACTCAAAAGAAGAAATAAAAATTGAAAGGTATAACACAGTTAAATGGAAAGAGAGAATTTAAGGATTGAACAATGAAGAGAGAAAAGTTAGGAAATATGACAGAGGCAAAAGCATACATTTATATAAACAAGATGGTTAAGGCAATGGTTCTCAGAATTTCCATCAGGTTTTTGAAAATAGCAGTTAATGGGTAGAATTCTCAGCTTGACTAACTCTATGTGCTAATATCTGTGAACAAAGCAACTACATGGCTGGCAGCAAGGTGTAATACTAAAACCATGCTTAAGATACCTGTCATTTTGGTCTCCTAAATGTGTACTGCTTCTAATGTCAAGTCTGCATTTTAAAAGAGTGAAAAAGTCCTTCCAAAGTGCCCCAGACTTGTTGCTATTCTGAAGATTGCCAGCCCCAGATGTCCCCCGAGACTCTGAAAGACCCAGTCCCTCTGTGTGGATAGCTAGAGTGCCACTGGTAGGGAACAGTCCCGATGACACGGTGACGCTATCTGCTGTGCACTGTCAAAGCACTTTCACCTAGACTTGATCCAATGAGGAAGAGTGAGTGAATATAAGTCCTTGGAGGGCTACATATTTTACAGTGGAGCTTGCATGGCTACTCAACAGTTTGAGATGTTAGAGTTTTGTCCTGGAGAAAGAGGTCCAATGGCTTTTCCAAGTAGGATGGTTTCCAGTTGGCTGGTGGCTGTGCTTTTTTGTCCACGGAGAACAAATTGAAGAATTCTCATTCCATCTCAAGCAGGTGCAAGTGCTGTTCCAGCAGGATGTCTTAGCTTTGAAACCAAGGATTGGCACATTCCTGGAAATGCCTTGAGACCTTGATACACCAATGGGAAACGACATTTGGAGCAGGTCTGGTCGCAGCTGCTCCTGGCAGTGGCTCCAGAGCTATGATAGGTTGGAGCCTGCTTGTCTTATCTGGAGCCACCTGTTCATCCCACAGCTGGAACCAGCTGCCTTAGCACCCTGAAGGTCCAGCCCAACCCCGCCCAGCCACAGCCTCCTATACTTGCTTTGCTGTTTTGGACTTGCAACAGCTAAGAACTCCTTACTTTTAGCTCCCTGATCCAAGAGAAGGAGGACGACTTTGGCCCAGCGATCAGAGAGTTACAGCCGATTCTGCTGCTCCTGGTATGGGCTCTAGGGCAGGTACTGAAACACGGGTTTTAAGGTGTGGCCAGCGATCATAACACTCATCTGAGAAGTTCATTCTGAGAACAAGATAAGATAAAACCTAGAAAAGGCTGGGCACAGTGCTTGGCACATGGTAGATGATCAGAGCCTGGTAGGTATTTCTCTGATCACAAAGGATATTAAAGTTCAGATTATGGCAAAAGCAGTCTCAAATCCAAGTAATCTATCTAGTAGCCAAATGGCTCTAAGCAAGTTCCATAAAATTCTGAGCCATAAGTTCTATAGGACCTGAGCTCAATTTATAGGATTAGAGTAAGGATGAAGTGAGATAAAATAGATTGTTTGGTATTGTTTCTGTGTGCAGGAATGTGAGAAGCTATATAAATGTGCATTTTGGCTTTTCAAAAAATATTTTATTTATTTGTTTGGTACAGGGTCTCACTATGCAGCTTAGACACGTAGTGATACTCCTGCCTCAGCCTCCCTAGTGCTGAGATTATAGGCACGTGTTTGGTGGCCAGCACAGTGTGCCTGGAGTTCTGGGGCTGGCACAGTGTGGGCCTGGCATGGCATGCAGTACCCAGGATCAAGCCAGGGCCCTTGCACTGGCTAGGCAGGCACTTAGACTGCCGAGCTCTCTCGCCAGCCCTAAAGGTACATTATGAATTGTCAGATGGTAGGGGCTCTGCACCCCTCAGTTATTTGCTGAGTGGCCCTGAGCTAATCCTTCCTTGTATCTCTCTGTTACTAAACCCTCTAATGTTCTCACAGTGTTGTGGGTCCCTGCCCTGCCAGACAATGGGAGAAGATCATCTGTCTCATTTGACTTCCTCCTGGGACACAGAGTTGGGGGACTGTGATTCCCGTCCCCAAGCCGTTTCCGGAGAACCCCCTCACCCAACTTGGGGCATGTACCTGGAGTATGTGCACATTAAAACCAGAGCTAGAAGCAGGGAGACACACATTTTTCCTCCCATCAGAAGGAAAAAGAAAAGATCCTGAAATTTTAGATGAAGTTTATCTTGTCCAAGGACACTGGAGTGCTGTTTGGGTTGAGGGAGACTTTATCACTAGGTTGGTGAAAGTTGCATTGCTGGATTCCAAATGGAATTTGTGCAGCAGGAGCCTCCAATAAAAAGCGGCATTTCAGATGCTACCAACTCAGGTGACGGAGTCGGACAAATCAGCCCCATGTTCCCTGCACGCAAACAAGGAAAACAGGAAGGCTCTGCTTCGATCTGAGGTCTCATCCCTCCAAAACTCAGATTGAAGCCTGTCCCCACTGTGGCAGGATTAAGAGGTGGAATATTTGGAGATGACTGGGGCAAGAGGGTTGCATAATAAAGAAGCTCCTTTGCTAGGAAAGAATGTGGCAGAAACAGTGTCATCTTCGAAGTGGAATGAAAACTAATTTACCAGACACTGGCTCTTGTGGCACCTTGACAATGCATTTCTACAGTTCCACATCACTCAGTCTACAGTATTTTGTTTGCGCAGACTGAGCCCAGCTTCTAGCATGGGTTTGCTGGGCAGAACTGGCTCCTACTATGTGTCAGGCCTGGTCATTCATCTTCATGGAAATATTCCTTAAACAGATCTATGTTTTAGTTTAAAAATGTCACGTCCAGTCCCTACCTCCTGTGAGTAAATGATACTTCTTGGACTGCTGATGCTAAGAAACAGATAACCCCAAAATGGTTATGAAGCAACAGCTTCAATTTCAGGCTTCTTTTGAGACATGCATCCCAGTATCCACAGTCAGTGCACGCTTGGATTCACACCTTGCCCTTTTGTGAGCTTGACACTAGCGGATCAATTCTCCCATGTCGCAATGCCTAGATATCTAGAGACAGATTCCGATTTGCCAGCAACAGGGACTCATCTGACGCCTGTTCTTGTCCTGACAAATCCAGTGTTTCTGACAGTGAGTGACCCAGACAAATGCAGTGAGCTTTTGCTCATCAAATTTGCCGATGATAAGGTGGTGACAGGTATGGTGACTGTGTCAGATGACAGGAACCAAACAATCACAATAGCAGGGACAAAAGGTCAGCTCATTTAGCAAGGATCAATATGGGGTCGGGAGACCCACAGCACAGGGGTTGGACCAAGCGGAGAGACTTAATGAAAGTCTATGCGCCTTGTTTACTGAGGAGCAAGTTAGACACAGGCTGGAAGGTGTATGAGCATCAAGAAAGGGAGACAGTGTGTATCACCTAAAACAGAGGTTCCCTGAGGAAGGTGGGGAGAGCCCACTGCATCTGATCCTGGCCTGTCAACCTTGAATATGATGCTTGCACCCGTGGAGTAGGCTTTTGTCCTACGGCAATGAAACCCCCTGTACAAAGGGCCCAAGAATGAGCATGAACACCTTTTACAAATGGGCAAGATTTTGTCACATTGGTGTTTGGTTTTGCAAGGCTAATAAAATTAATATTAACTGGCAAAAGCGTCACCCAGACAGATCTCTGTTCTGTATGAGGAAGAACATTCTAATAAGCCTGTACACTCACCTGGGAATGCGCTGCCCTGTGGTGCCGGCAGCTCTCTCTTTTATTTGAACAATTTTTCAGGAGTGTTGTGGGAAGGATTATGATGCTGGAGGAAGGTATCAACCTCCAGGTGCCACCCACACTTTTGAGGGTGACTTACAAATTACTCTTGTTTTCCTATTACTTTTTAATAACTGAGTTTCACCATGGGCCACCAGACTAGCACAAGAGGAAGAGAAGGGAAAATTGGTGCTATTAAAGGTGCATACTGTATTACACCTGCCCTGTCAAGGACAGATCATTGACCTTGAAAGAAAGATGGGTCCCTCAGTCCTTTCTGTGCTCAAAGTCAGTTTCTTTCTGTAAGGCTTTTTGTTTTCCCATGCAAATAGACCTAGCTCTCATAAGCGTCACAAGAGTATTGAGCCTCAGCTGGTACTCACATTCCTTTGGGTTGTTTGCATTTCACACCCAGAGGTCTCCTATTCCCAGTGCCATGCTAAATCCCTGGAAGGCAGGATCACCTCCCTTAATATGCATATTTTTTTATTAAGTTGTTCTCCCCATATCATACTGGTTAGGAGTAAAAGCTTTCAAGACAGACATGTTTAAATTCCAATCCCACTTTTATTCTTTACTAGCTGTATGAGATTAGGTAAGCTACTCATCTGTCTGGAATTCAGTTTCCTTGTGTGTAAAATGGAGATGATAACATACCTACTTCAGAGGTTGCTATAAGGATTAAGTAAGATGTACAAGTACAGGGTGGGGATATAGCTCAATGGCTTAAGTACAAGATCCAGAGTTCGATCCTTGGTACTGCCAAAACAAAAACAGACAAAAAAGACACACAAGTATGGAATTTAGCACCGTACAATGCCCAGGCCAGTTCTCAACATGAAAGAGCCACTATTATGCCTGGGATTTTCTGAGGTCTGCACCCCTCTCCAGCAGGCCCTATGCTCCTTCCTCTGGGTTCATCAGGAGTTCTTTTTAGCACCCCTGCCACCTCTTTCCTGGGGAAGCTGCACGCCACCGTCCCCCTGGTATGTGTCTCTCTTTCCTCCCACACATAATCTTTCCAATCCCAACTTTCAGATTTCTTTTATTTCGGGGGAAGCTGTTCTCTCATATGTTTTGTATTTTAATGACTTTCATTGCAATTGCTCATTTTGATCTGTTTAATAACATACTTAAAACTAGTCCCTTGTAATAAAAGGCTTTCATTACTAATAGAGACAGCTGTGTAATGCAGTGAGTTCATTAGTTTCACTCTTCTGATGAGGCCTGGTGGAGTCAAAAGTTTTGCAGCTCTGCAAAGTTGGAATTGGGAGGGTGGCTCCAGGAAGCTGAAAAGGGAATTTCCAAGGCAGAGATGGATCCACAGGCTGAAGGAAGAGTGGGGCTTGTGTCTGCAAGGACTGGGTGGAGAAAGCAGAGGGTCCCTGGGCTGGGAGCTCTTACAGCTGCAAGGAGGAAGGCCTGAGCTTTAATGAAGACAAGACACTGCTCTGTGGGAGAGGGCGTGGAGGATGGTGAGGCCAAGGCTATGGGCCACACTTACTTCTGATCACTGCAGAGATAAGAATACACTCTACCTTGCTGTGTTATGCTGCAGATAACCATGTAATTAATTGCCTAACAAGCACTAGGTCTCAGCATATTCTGTATCTTCACTGTCTAACCAAGACTTGGAGAAGGAGGGTCTTTGCTAAACTGAAATGAATTATTTTCATTATGTGTTTTTACATGCCCTCTTTGTATGCATACTGTTTCAACAGCCACCTCTACCCCACTGTTAGAAACTTCTATATTCACCACTGGCCTTCAGAAAACTGTACCTACAAGTTCCCACTTACTTTCTTCATACAGTGGTCTCTTATTTGTTTTCTGTTTGATGTATTTAAAGCTGGATTTATCACCTTCTCTTACACCTACTTCTACTTACTTCCACCACTGATGCTTTTTATGTATTGCTTATTCCAGTGAATGAAACCTCTGTGTACTTTGTTTGAGAAGCTTGGAGTTAGCCCTCATATCTCTGTCTCAGGGTTGTCATCTCACCAATCACCATGTTTTGTTGACATATACTACGTGGTTTGGATCCATTTGCTTCTCCCATCATCTCTGCCACCACCTTTATCAAAGCTACAACACCAGAACTCTCATACCAACCCTTACACCATTCTCCAGCCATGAGTAAGAATGACTCATTTGATTACATTGTCTCCTGGTCCATGCCTTTTATCCTAAGAGCTATTCCATAAAATTCCTTAAACTGTCTCTGGTTCCCTAGAAAGAGAAAGCCCCTTCTCATCTACCTGGTTTTACTTAGTATCACATTGTTTTGTGTAGCTCTCAGTTTTTCTGTTTCCTCTTATCTGAGTTCTTCCAGTATACGTGGCTTTTCCATCAGGGCCGTCACCTTGTGTTCCCATGAAGACCTCGGAGGGGTTGCTATGCGATAGACATGGTGCTAAGCTTCATATGCATACATTAATTTGAATATTACAACAAAGCAAAGAAACAGGTGCTGTCTACCCTTACCTTTAGAAGAAGAGCCTGAGGCTCAGGAAGACTAAGGGATTTGGTAAAGGATTCTTCAGACTTTGACATGACCCATTCCTTCCAGCACAGAGCCAAGCAGTAGCAGGAGGGTATCCCAGCTCCTTTCCCAGTCAGATGCCCCGACTGGCAGAGGGGGTTTCTTCCTCCCCAGGGGTCTTGGCTCTGAACCAGTAGCAAAATGATATGGGTCACTATCATTTTTATCTTAGTACAATATCTTATTTATTCTTGTGGCAACAGATTCTTTTCTAATAGGCTGAACAATGCCACTCCCCAAATAAAACAAATGCTGATACTGTACCTGTAGCTTAAAAATGTTACACTATATGGTCAAATCTTTGCAGACATGATTAAAAGATCTTGAGATGGTGATATCATCCTAGATTGTCTAGGGGGGGCCCACAACCAGGATTTCAAGTATTCTTATAAGAGGTAGGCACATATGGCAATGTGACCAGTATTAGTACAGTTATAATACTGCATAGTTGCAAATTTGCAAGTATGAAAGGCAGAGGAAGGTTGAGTACCTATAGAACAAAAAGCATTATGACCACTGAGGCAGAATGATGTGACCATAACCAGTGGCACAAGAAGCAGGGACAGTGTGGAGCCTGATTTTCCCATAGCCCATCTGGAGCAGGCATGAAAGCCCTACTGATATCTTGCTATTGGCTTTATGACATTGACTTTGTACCTCAAGCTTTCAGAACCATGAGAAAATACATAGCTCCTGAGTTATGTCAATTGTGAAGATGAGCCCATATGATGTTGCCATGACATGTCATTCAAGTTAGTAGAAAAGTTGCTCTGAGGTAATGATAGACATCCCACGAAAGACAGTCAGTTAGTGAAGGTAGGCAGAGTCACTCATTCACTGAGGATGCCTCTGGCTACATTTCCAGGTATGATTGTACACAAAGACACCTCCTATGAGAATTGACTAATAACCACATGATGAAGACTGGTGCAGCAAGCTCAGGAGTCTTCTAGTGTTAACCTAAGATCTGCTGTGATAATAAGGACATGTTCATATTTCAGTGATTTAATATGGTAAGTACTCATTTCTTGACCACTCAGCATTCAGGGTGCCAGTTCTCCAGGTGGTAATGAGGCATTCCTGGCTCTTTCCATCTTCCTTTATTTCAAGTCGTTGCCTCTGTCCACATCTCAGCCTGGGAGTGGAGCTCATGAAGAATTCACTTCCACTCTGTCCTTAAAGAAGTGGCACCCTGTCTTATGCATGTAGCTCACTGACCAGAAATAGCTACCCAAGTCTGCAAAGGAGGCTGAAGAATCTTGCCATGAGCACCAGAAGAACAGAATGGATGTGGTAAGCCTGCCTAATCACTACCAGAAGGAGGTCACTCCCGATTTTGCTAGTGAGTTCTAGGCTCAAAGAGAAGCCCTTTCATATGTGAAATATTCTCAGACAGGGTTTTAGTCCATATGTCAGCAGAGGCAAGACAACGTGAAGAAATCGTATGACTGGTTCTCATCAATGAGGCTGGGGAGGAGGAAATTAACGATGGCTCTCTCAGGACAAAGACACCTGGCTGTTAGTCAAATCGATCTGCCATGGAAAGATCAAGGAGGAGATCTGGAAGGAAAGCATCCTGATGAAAGATGAAGGCTTGAGTATGCTCTTCTTTTTGCTGCCTCTAATTAACTCCCATTTCTCTAAAATATGTGGTTCAGTTGTCCTGTTTGTGAGTGTACAGTTTGTAATTACATTTTTCTGTGTGAAAAAAATACCCCCACAATTTGGTGGGTTAAAAATGAGGTTTTTATTGTCTCACAACTTCTGCGGTAGGCTGCAAGATGAAAGGTACTCTTTACAAATCATAAGCCCTTTGAGTCTGCTTGTAAACCCAGAAGTGACATCTATCACTCTTTAAAAGGAGAATAAAAATAGTAAAAAATAAAACAAAACATTAGAATATCACTAAACAAAAATCACAGGAATTCAACAATGGTTGTTATACTGTACATTGTCTTTAAATTAGTTGTTCAGATTACCAGATATAAGCATGAAAAATTGATTAAAAATGTTAAAAAAATTAAGAAGGTGAGACAAAAATATTTGAGCATTAACTGTTCCTTTCAATAGACCAGCAGAAATCAGCAGTACAATTATCCAAGCTATCCTGTGTGTGTGTGTACTTCTTTTTTCTTTCCTTCCAGTTGTTCCTTCCCTTTGAACAGTTTCTTTTCCTTTGATAATGTCTATTTTACTTTTCAGATTTTATTTACTCTTTCAGATTCTTACTGTATCAAGACAGTAAGATGTTTACATATGTGGGTCTGATTTATTTCACTTATGAGTAAATATTCATCATTGGTCATGGAAGAAATGCAAATTAAAATGACATTGAGATTCCTTCTCACCCCAGAAAGAATTACTATCATGAAGAAGACAACTGATAACAAATGCTGGAGGGGCTGTGGAGAAAAAAGAACCCTTCTGTACTGTTGGTGGGAGTGCCAGCTGGTACCGCCACAGTGCAAACCAGTGTGGAGAGTCCTCAATAAGCCGGGATTGGAGGTTTCATAAAACCCAGCTAGTCTCCTCCGGAGTATTTTTCCAAAAGAACTAAAAACATCATACCACACTGATATATGTGCACCCATGTGTATAGCAGCACAATTTGTCATAGATAAATCTTGGAAACAACCCAAATGCCCATTAGCTGAAGAACGGAAAAAAAAAAAGATGTGGTAGTTTTATACAATGGAGTATTACTTAGCTATAAAAAGATAAACTGAAGGCCATTGTATGTAAATGGATGCAATTAGAGACTTATTTGTACTTGAAATCCATCTATCACTTTTGCAATATTTTCTTCATTAAAAGTAAGTCACTTGGGGCCAACCCATACTCAAGAGGAAGGGATTTTACAAATGAACAAATATAGAAGACAAAGCTCACTGGAGTCATTTTGGAGGCTACCTACCACATCTACCTTCTCCCAGGACATGATAGTGGCCTGTCAGAGAAGAAAAGAGTAGTACAGTTTCTGAAGCATTGTTAGCAAGCCTTCTGCAGTTCTGTCTGCACGTTATCTCATAGGCTGGTGTAGTGCTAGAATCTGAGGGCTGGAAAACAATTTTGAAGTCACCTTGTCCAATAACATCATCTGACACACAAAATAAAAGAGTTGTGTGACCTTCACAGTAGGATGGGTTATTTACAGGAAGGGAGCCTAGAACCGAGGTTGATTGAGTTTCCCAAATTGACTCTGTCCCTCTACTTTCTCCACTTAGCCACCTTCTAATCTCCCACTGGATCAGCACTGGCCATTTCATAGAAATGATTCTCTCAAGGGCCATCTGAAAGATCTTTGGTCAAGTATTTGGTCCTGTCTTACTTCTGGAGTCTTTACTTCCTTTGGCTTCCATGAGAACCACAGGCCTCATGCCCCCTGCTTTCAGTTGCCTGTTCTTATTCTACTCCAAAATGAAGCAAACAGTTTTACACAGCCCCAGAGATGCCTCTCTTGACCTTTCCTTACCTTTAAGTCTTGAATGATCTGGTCTCAGTGTCTGGCAATCACTTTCCCTTGTCTCAAGTTTGACATGGTTTCTAGTTACCCATCTCTAACAATCAGACGACCATTTTCACAGAGATGCCAATGCCAATTCTGTCCAAACTCAACAGTAATAATGACAGCAAACCCTGACTCTTGTTTCCTGAGCCAGATCATGTGCTATGAGATGCATTTGCTTTTTCTTATTTAATGCTCCTAAGAACAGATTATTATGATAAATAATTGTCATATTTTATAGATGGTAAAGCAAAGCTAAGAGATATGAAGTGAATTGTCTAATATTTAAAAAAAAATCTCCTATGTTAAATTTCTGAAATCTTGCTTTTAACTACTACATTCACAATGTTTTTCCCAAACCTGCTGTCTTAGGTTGTCTTATTTTTCTTTTGTTCTTCCCTAATTATTCAGTGTCAAAATCTTAAAGTAGAAGCCATGCTGCACTCTATGTCTTTATATGTGTTTTTCTATCTGAAGGCTTTCCCCCAAATCATGAGCACGACAAGTGTGTCTCCCTTGCCCTTTTCCCCTCCTCTCCTGACACATCAGAGATGAAGCAGTCACTTCTTCCTTTGTGGCACATGGCTGGACTCCAGTGCACTTGAAATTGTCTTCACTGTCTTTGATAAAGAACCAGGGGACTCCAGTGCTCAAGTGAGGCCAGAGAATGCTTCTACTATAGCAACTATCCCGTGAGCTGTAACCCCTGGGACACCTGCAGACAGTCTCTTCTGTATAGTGCCCTTTACAGGAGCAGGGCCCATGAGTGTTCACCTTTGCCATTCCTGTCCTGGAAGCCAGTATGTGATGGCTAGCGAGTCATCTTAGATGCATCTCCTATGTTAAATTTCCACAGCTAATCTGTAGACAAGCTCTGAAGATTTTCTCTGTTACTTTTGTCATAGGTCTTCCTGATTTTTATTTTTCAAGCCATTATCCCTGTTTGGAGACTCCTGACATGTCCTAGTCCAGTGCAATCACCTCCAATCCCATCTCCTGGCCAGCCTTTGCCCCTTCATAATGATTGTTCCTAGTCTGTTAGCATCATTTTGTACATGTTTCCTGCTGGCTCACTGGCTCCTCATTTCCTATGTAATCAGGCCCGGGTCCCTGAGCATGACTTATTATTTGGTTATGAAAATTGACCTTATTTTGTCATAAAATGAAAAGAAAATAATTATTCAAGCCTCCTAAAAATAGTTTTCCTGATACGCCTTCATGTACCCTCCCCTCTCCTAGTTACTGGTGCATTATATAAATGAACTGTGGTAGTACAAGCATGGTGTTTGCCATGTCTTTAATGTTCCAAGGAGTGCTGCATCTATGCCACTGTTCAGGCTACGTTTCTTATTTGGGATGTCATCTCACCACCACATGCACACATCTGAGCCCTACCGTGGCTTCCCATCCCGGTGTAATTCTCACCTCCTCTACCAGTTCTGCCAGCCTTCTCTGATCACCTGACCTATAGTAAATTTTTCATTTGTGAAAAAGCTTGTGCTTCGGTATCTGAAAAATATGATTTAGAGCTTCAACTGCTGACTACTTGTATGGCTTGAGGCGAGTTATATATCACTTGTCAGCCTCCATGAAATGGGAGCAAAATGTCTACATCAAAGGAATATGGGGTGGATGAAGGGAGAGCTACCCGCTGACGAAGCACAGCTATTGCTGCTCTAAAATGTGCTTGTCTAAGGGTCAGAGAGGGAGCCAGGCATACCTGGAGATCCATGGGTAGACTTCCTGGGCCCCTTGAATGAAGTAAAAGAATTCATCAATAATATGTAAGAGTTCAGAGGAGCAGGCTGGCCTGAGATGATTCCTGAATGTCTGGGACCAAGCAAATACAGCAGGGGAGGATCTGAACCTTGAAACCGTGCTCCTGGATTTAAATACCAACTTTTTCTACTTTTTACCTTGGGCAAATTCCTTTACTTTTTCTGCATATCTGTCCTTATTTCCAAAATGTGGATTGGATATGGAACCAATGATGGGACTATTTGATGGGGCTAATGTGACAATAAATGAAACACCTGAAAAAGACTTTAGCACATGCTTGACAGACAGTAAGCCTTAATTAATGCTAGTTATTGCATCTTATAGCATCATCCTCCAGCCTGGCCTCTATGGACTTTCCTTTATCCCAGGGCAAAGGTGCTGTGAGTAAAAGTGGTTGAGGTATTTCACTGCTCAGCATTGGAAGGGTGAGGTGGGAGCAGAGAGCAGCCTGCCCCACAGCATGTTAAAGTTACAAAGGGCACCATGGGTAAGAAGAGCATCACAGGAAATGGATTTGAACTTGGTCACTCTTGTGAACTGGGTCACCTGGCAAATGGACAGAGCAGCAGCACTCAGCCCTTGCCACAAATTAGAATTGGGTGCTGTCAACAAATACTGATATTTGGGATCCTCCACTAGGTTTGTTGGACCCACCTATTAGTCTTTATAAAGAGCTTCTGAATCTCTTTTGTAGCCAAGATTAAACAGCTAGAGCAAGATATGGTTGGGATCAGAATAGTGTAAAGGATCGTGGTGGAAATAGTAGTGGTGCGTGTATGTGTGTTGGGGCAGGAAAGAAAATATGGAGAACAGAGCAAAGTTCCTCCCCATAGGACCAGAAAAAAGGATGAACAATACATGTATGTAGGGAACCAAATGTATTGAGAGTGGGCATCTTCTTTAATTTCATATCTTAGGTTCTCATTTACATCACCTTAGAATCATTTTTGTCTGAAGACATTCCTGGGAGCCTGCAGCAATGTCTTTAGTTTTTCTTGGGTGCTAGAATTGGTTTGTTATGATTTACTGGAATTAAATATACAAAAGAGGAAAAACTTGCATTTGTACTTTCATAATGCTCCCATCCATCCATCCATCCATCCATCCATCCATCCATCCATCCATCTATTCTTCTAACATCTGTCCACTCATCCATTCATTTATCCATCCATTCACTCATTCCTCCATCCATCATCTACTCAAACATCTAGGTGTCCATCTATTTCTTTTCTCTTCACACAATTATCCATTCAATCAAAATTTATTGAAGACCTATTATGCATAGACATCTGCCTGGGTCCTTAAATGTCACAAATACCAGTTACTATTTTTGCTGATGCTAGGAGATTTTTTTTTTTTTTTGAGTTTACTTATGACAAGGAAGACCAAGGACAGATCGCTTTTTTCTCTCCAGCTCTGGAGGGACTGGAGAAATCATGATTTTTAGGTAAAAGGTACTTTTTAGCTATAAAATTGACCATATTGTCTAACCTTCCCAAATTGCAGCTTCGAAATTTATGAAATGTTGAAGTGCAGGGGCTGAGGGTTTGATTCCTGGGCTGCCGTGACAGCCCAGCTCACCCAGGGCATGATGAGAAGGCAATTTAGATTGGGCATGGTGGTACATGCCAGTAACATCAGCTCTTGGGAGGCTGTAAACAGGCAGATCACTACAAGTCTGATCTGTGTAGTAAGACCCTGAACACCCTATAAACACTTCCCTAAAAAATACAAAAAAAAAAAAAAAAAAAAAAAAAAAGAACCCAAAAACAAACAAACAAAAATATACAAAATGTGAATATTTGGTTGTGCAAATAAACATGTAATGCCTAACTCATGATAAGATGTGCATAAGAAACGCCAGAGAAGTTGTGATGGAATGGATAAGGCTTTTGAATTGCCTGTAGGCTTTTGCCTTTCAGTCAGTGGAGAAAAACATCAGATCTTCCTGACTTAAGTAGATCAATGTATAATGAGAGAAATTAAAACTTGAGATTGAAATAAGTGTAAGTGTCACCCAGTTAAATACTCTGACTTCATAAATAAAAGTGCAGGCCTGTATGTAGGCTATACATCAAGCCACCAGCTCACGGGGTAAGAGCATAGTTAGTCTGAGCTCTTATTACTGCATCTGGAAGCACACGTACCTCTGCTCTTTGCTGAATAGAAATTCCATCATTTTCACAATTATTGTTCTGATACTAGGATTGACACACAGACACCAGGATCAAGACTTCACATTCCTAAGCATCTTCTCTGTACTAATCATATACAATCCACTTCAATCTTTACAAAAAGCCAGGAAGTATTATGACACTCCTATATTTCATGATAGGAAACTGAAGTCAAAGAGATTAAGTGACTTTTTCAGGGACTCATAGCTGGGAAGTGGTGGTGCAAGGCATGAAAGAAGTCTTTTTGACTTTGAGTCATATCCTCTAGGCTTACTCTTATTGCCTCATTTATGGAAGCTTTCTTAAAATAGCTTATAGTACTACACATCTCTGCACCTACTATTGACCCTGAGTCATATATCTAGGACTGAAGTAGAGGGATATAGCATTTTTCACCATGGGGACACAGTTAAACCACCCTCTCACAATCAGAACATATATCAGAAGGAACTTCAGAGTACGTATTGGGAAATTCACTAAAGCCCCCTTCTCTGCCTCCTTAAGTACTTGAAATTCTGCTGTTCTGAGTTCATTTATTTTGCTACATTTTGAATTTTGTCCTTAAGGGTTAGGGGAAGGAATGAAGGCACATTAAGCCCCAGAAGCTTAGCAGGAGTGAGTTTGTTCTTTCCTGCCTCACCTGTTGAACTGACTCATTTTTCAAGGCCTAGAACAAATGTCATTGAACACAGGAACTTACAGCACATTATGAGTCATCCCTCTGCACTGTGGACTAGGGACACAAGGACTATTAAGAAAGCAGAGGTCCTGCCTAGAATGCTCAGTGCCCGGGGAGAGGCCAGCTGGTGAAATGAACAATACAACATAAGGTCAAGAGGATGACAGCGGATGCAAACGTAACGGTGTTCAGAAAGAGCTCCCGACCCAGGAGAGAGCAGAGCTGAGACTATGTCTGTTGCTAAATTTCCCTGGTTTATAGTTGCTTCACCCACAGTGATAATTTAACATTTTGAATCATCCCTCTCATGGCTCTTATTCTGGCTATTCATTAAAGTTTGTTTCAAAAGGATAGAAGCTCTTTTGTTAGTGGTCACTCAGCTCAGGAAGCCTTGGGACTGGCATGTAACCTGGAACATGGTGACAGCTCAAAGAGGAGGTGGAAATAGGGGCCAGTCTAAATGTAGGAGTGTCTTGATTATGTTTTACTTGTTGCTGAGACAAAATACCTGACACCCAAAATTAAGGAAGGAAAGGTTTATTTAGCTCACAGTTACTGGAGGTTTCAGTCCATTCTTGGCTGACTCCAAGGCTCAGTGGCACATGGAAGAAGGCAGCCATTCCTTGAACCAGAAAACAGCAAAGAGCTAAGGGAAGGGCAGCAATGGAGGCTTCTAGCAAGCCTCTCTTTCCTTTTCACATGATAAGCAGGCTACCCTGGGGTGGGGGTGTAAAACTCACACAACATTCATGCCCTTCTCTTTCACAGGATGAAGATGTTTACAAAGTAAGAATCCTGGCTCCCTGTCGAGTCACTTAATTAAATTTTTAAACTCCTTAAGTCAACACAATGTACCAACCAGTACAAGGAGGTACCAGGTTTGCAAAAGGAACAGGGAACACGGGAAAAACATACATGTGAGGTACGGGACCTTGAAACAGGTTCCCCTGAAGCAGATGGGCCCTATTTTATCTTTTGACAAGAGCTGAGCCTGGGAGTGTGAGCAGAGCACAGGCCAGGAGAAAGTTTCTGGGTTCGTTGGAAAGGGACTGATCAACTTCCCATTTTTCTACCAGTCCTAAGTCAGTACAGGAAAGCCCAGGCCATACACAGCTCTGAGTCCAGCCAGAGAAGCCCCATTACACATTTCCATCTTTTGGCTCTACAACATTATAATTTTTCTCTCCATACTAACTGAGATCCAAATTTATTGTGAAGAATTCACTGTACTTTATTTTTTTATATTAATTTTATTGGGAAAGAAGTAGTAATGAGACAGTTTCAAAACAAGTTGGGTCATTTACAATAATTAATATGTTGCATAGTGTTGTCTTTGAAGTGGTTATTCATAGTACAAGATGCAGACATGATATTCTGTCCACACACTATTTGTATAAATCTTTCTTCTCATTGAATTAAGAGAAAGTAGCTGTATATCTATGCTATTTTGTATATATATATATATATATATATATATATATATATATATATATTTTACTATAAAGTATCTACCTTATTTTAAAATCTCTCTTCAATCAGACCTCTGTTTTGACTCACAGTGATTTATATTTGCCAAATAATGAAATGTTCATTGAAGATCAAGGTGAAAAGAAACTGAAGAATGAGAAGTTTTCCATTGCAGGTGAATAATGCAGGGGATGGAGAGACAGGGAAATCCTGCTTACTATCTCTTCTTGGGATCTTGACCTTAACGGATACTTTCATTCTTTCTTAGCTTGATCACCTTCTAATGTACCAGTGTAATTTACTTATGCATCATAGCTATTGCTCATTAGTTATCTTCCCTTCAAATAATAGAGGGTAAGACCCATGAAGTTTGGAATCTTTTGTCTATTTCACCCACTGCGATATCGCTAGTATCAAGAATGAGGCTTGGAACATAGCAGTTCTTCAACAAATATCTGGTGAAGGAAAGCGCACATCTTAACCCAATTCAGGATTTGGAAGACATCCTGAGTTAAGGCTGGATGGACCTTGTGAAAGAAGTTCCAGGCTTGTGACTTCTGCCAAACTGTTGGAACCAAGCTGGCAAGCTACTTGGTTGAGGCATTAATGGCCACGGTGATGACGCTGGTAGCCGTGATGATAATGAGGGTGATGATAGGGATAAAGCAGTGGTGGCTATGCCAGTGGTGGTGAAGACAGAATGACCGTCCCACCTATTGGATTTCATAATTTTCAGGACATTTGCCCATTCTTTTGACTTTGACCTTCACACAATCCCTCAGAAATAGCTGCAGTCAACATGTTTGCCATCTTTTTCAGGCAGCATCTGAGTTTGAGGTGATCAAGTGATTTGTCCAAGACTGCACAGACATCAAAGGCAATACCAGGACTTCAACCCAAGTCTCAGTGCACATTGCAAGTGACCTGTACACCAGGAGCCCCACTCATGCTTTATCTGTGTTCCCCTCTTGGGATTGGGAAGTCCTAAATGGAGAAATATTTTCTGCAATTGAGGCAGCTATGAAAAAATATCTGAGTCTATGACTCCCAAATTCCTCTGAATGTGTTGTCACATTTCTGCTATGCCCCTTACCTCCATATCCCATGGGAAATGCCCTCGTCCCAGATTTCTAGCATCTCTGGTGCAGTAGAAAGCTATGGCCAGAAAGTCCTTCTCAGGAATGAGCCGTCCTTGTGAGTGTGTGTGTACGCCTCACTGTGGAGGGAAGTGCAAACAGTAATCTGGGTTTGGAGTGGTCACCACTCTACCCGATTCAACATTGAAAACCTCATCTCTTCAGGAGTTAGGTCACTTTGCAGATCAACCTGGGGCTCAGCCTGCCACACTGGTTAACTTCCCAAGAAGCTTGTCTGAGACAAGAGCAAAGTAAGCACACCATGGCTGCAATACAAACATGGTGAAGGTCTGGGCTACAAGTCTGCTCTGGACTCATTAATTAATTAAGTATTAATTTCTCTCTTGCCCTGGATCATCACTAGGGACCATGATAATTCACTTCCATTATTCCTCCCTCTCCTTCCTCCTTCCTTGACCGAGCAGAACTCCATTCCACTCCACTTTGTCCTGATGTTACTCCCTTTCATTTCTTCCTTTGTCTGCCTGGCTCTGCCATCTGCTGCTCTGCTCCTGTTCTTGTGCTCCCTACTCAGCCCCTGATGGTCACAGCAGCTCTGTCTCTTGGCTGCATTAGGTGCATATGATTCAGAACAATCTCTAGCACAACTCCACAAGTTTCGCTTGCCCCTAATTGAGCTTCATGATTTATGTCTTGTAATGGACACAAATGGGCAGGAATTCCTGGATCTCCTTAATAATTTTAAACGTGCCAGAAGTAAGATTTTAAATCCTAAGCAAAAATTAAATGACCATAAACTCGTTGTTCACTTCCCAGGAGACAGTCTCATTTCAACCTGACAACTTAATTAAAAGCTAGCTAAATTGGACACAACACTTTTAATAAACAGGACTTGGCAGGCCTGGGAAAGAGATAGAAGGGAAGTGAGAAAAGGGAAAATGAAGCATACCGTGTAACAGAAGGAAATTAAGTTATGGAAGGTCTCTCTCTTGTAGAGTGACCTTTCTTAGAGCTTCAGATATCTTCCAATGACATGAATGACCCAGAAGTTCTTCAGAGAATTGATTTTCTCCTGACTTCAATTTTCTCTAGAATCATATTATTTTGCAAGGCAAGAAAAACCATTGTCCAGGGATACTCATGGAGGATCTTTGAAAGATCCCTTTTGGGTCTATGAGCTTCTGGAGCAGCCTTCTTGTAAAGCTTAAGTCCACTGGCAGAGCTGCTCTTTGGCTAGAGGGGCTCTGCATGGTAAGCTCCACGTGAAGACTTGTGCTTTAGTATTAGTCCTTTTTTCCCTTCCATTTTATAGTCTTGCTTTACCCTTGGGTCTTGTTTTTGATTATGACTTCCTATGGTCAATGTGTTCTACCTCTATTAAGATTAAGAATCTCTGCTGGTTCTGCTGCCTGTGCTTCTTACAGGTGAATATAGAGGAAGGTCCAGCCCGGGTCATGGCTGCAGACCTCATTATCAATAACTAAGCAGGGCTCAGAGATGTTTTGAGTGGACGCAGGAAGAGCCTAGGAAAGTTCTTTGGTTGTCAGCAACCTTTGCATAATACATGTGACTTACTATATAATACATTCATTTTATGGAATGGGAAGATTCAGAAGAGCAAGCAAGCAAACATACAGCTTTCTACCTTCACTCTCCCTCTTTCCTCCAAACTAAAGGAATTGCTTTACTATTTACCTTTAGGAAGGTGATGTCTTCCCTCCCTCAGCTGTCAATGAGTCAAGTTGAGCTCATTATGAATTCCAAGTAAATTACATATATATGTATGTGTATATATCTGCCACATGCTGCTTTAGTTAGAGTGAAACAGTTTGTCTCTCAGCACAGAAAAAAAAAACTTAGATAAAGAAAGACACTAAAATGGGTTTAAAAAGATTTTGTTCACCAGCCAAAGGCCTCATGGAGGAATGGGCGACGGGTACCTGAATAAGCAAAGGTGATTTCTCAGGTCAGCATGGGATTTTCTGAGCTTTGAATAGGCAAGAATTAGCACTGAGGAAGAACACAAACTGTATGTCACCATTTGTCATCCCGTTTCCACTTCTGTTAAACAATCTAGTGTGTCAAAAGTTAGTGATGATCTTTGGCAAAGATCTAGATGAAAAGTTTACAGGTGAAAAAGCCAAGCCTCAGACAAGGAGGTGATTTGTCTGAGCTCTCTAAGTGGATTGCAGCTGGCATACGAAAGAAGGCTTCCCTCGTGCATGAACAACCATAACAGAGAAACACATAGTGAGGCATTGTTGCTGGCTATGGGTATTTCTAGCTCAGGGCTAAGCTAGTCTTGTCAAGTTGTCTGCTAAGAAAAAAGAAATTTCATTCCTTTGTACTGACTTCCATAAAAATCCTTGCTTAAAAGACCTCAGCAGGCTGAGTTACTAGATTTGGAAAAGGAAAGGTTTAAGTGCTAGAGTAAAAGACTAAAGGTGCTTTGTGGGTGACTGGAACTGGAGGTGGGGACCAGAAGGGACTGCAAATAACTCGGCACGAGGCTTCCTTTTGGGGTGACAGAAATGCTCTAAAACTAGATGGTGATGATAGTTACACAATTCTCTAAGTCTACTAAAAGTGATGGCATTACATACCTGAATGAGTGCTGGGCTATACAAATGCTATCTCAATAAAACTGTCAAAACAATTTGAAAGAAAGCAAGACAAGACGAAGGGTGAGGATTCAGACAACACCTTCAGGACAGGAGCGGAGGCAGGTGAGGAATCTTGTCCTTCCACTCTGAGTCCCCATGTTGACTTGACAGCATCTCAGCCTGTTTGAATGCATGTTGAATCAGCTGAGTGACATTTAAGAGAAACAATCTATGTATCATGCTACCACACACCTCTTTGGGCTATGGAAGTCCTGTCAGCCCGCAAGAGAGCAGCCTGTTCACACTTCATTAGCCTGAATACCCAGGCTGTGCTTCTGCAGCTGTTACAGCCAAGTTCTTTCCGTTCCTTTGAAGCTCAGTGGATGAAATGACCACATAAAGATGTTAGAGCTATTTCTGGCCATTATATTGACCATTACATTACTACTTAGTGTTCTTCCCATGAGGCCCAATGTAACAAGTACCCCATAGGACTTAGTAACAAGCAAAATGTTTCTATACTAGAAAGCTGAATGGCTGATTTAATAGACAGTGAGAGCCACCAAACACACTGTGATGAGTGGTGCTTCTTATTTTTTCTTTTTGTCTGGCTTTCCAGGATACCCTAAGCTAATGTTAGAGCACAATGACGAGCATGAGCTTGTCTTTGGCACAGCTGTTTCCCTGTTGCTAGTCAGGGTTTTGTGTGCCTCAAATTCATTCAGTTGTGGAGTGTGGTATCACTGGGGCTGGAATGATGGATGAGGCATGGTCTTTGCTTCATTGGAGGCAGACACAGGAATAATTGCAAATCGAATTCCATAGAAGTAGCCTGCTCCATGTGCTGTGGGATTAGATGCAGGAGGATGTAGTAAGAGTAGAGAAATAAGGAGCCAATATTCAGAGTAGTACATTAATTATATTTTATTATTTTCTGCATTCTTGGAGCTCTGGTTTTTGTGACTTTGTTTACTAGGCTGAGACTGTCTCTTCCAAGACCAACTGATTTTTAGAGATGGCAGAGGTCTCAAAAAGATGCCTTTCACATAAGCACTAATCAGTCCAGAATCACCTCCATGTTCAGCCACTCACACTCCAGGAGGCAGGATTCCTCTGTCCTACCTACTCAGGGCCCAAAAAACAGAAACCACACCAGCACACTGAACCAACTTAATTAATTCTGGCAAATCTTGAGCTATTCCCCTGCCAGTGAAGAGCCTGGGCCGTGGCATCCCCGCCTCCTGACTGGCTGAACCCAGTGTTTGCCCTACAATGGCCCTGCCTGGATTAGGTCCTGGGAAACCCAAGTGATAGGGATCTCCTTTCAATGGCATAACCTCAAACTCAGGCAACTTCATAAATTATTATCCATAGAAGTAATGTAATGAATAGGTAATCCTTGATGGGTGGTGGGAATGTTCTAGTTGAAGGGCATTCTAGAAGCAGAACTAGCTTGTATACCAGCCAGACTTGAGACAAGAACATAAAGTCACTGTGCTTGATATATACTTTCAGCTCTTTAAAGGCAACCTGTGCACATTCCTTTTGCAATGTGGCATAAATTATAAATAATGGTGTCTGGACCAAGTATTATCTGCATAACACTGAATTTTCCCCAAAGTTCTGACCACTCTTTCTTTCATTCTATCAAACACAGAATACAACACAGGACAGAGATTGATCCCTGTCTGCCTTTTATTAACTGTATAGCTTATTCAAGTCTTTGACACTTTCTGTGCTTCAGTTTCCTCATCTATAAGATGGAAATTATACTAGCAGTCTCCTCAGAGACTTTTGAGAATTCAGTAAATTAATATTGATAAAAATCTTAGAATAGTAGCCAACACAGAGTGAGGGCTACACAAGCATTCACTAAATTATTTTCTGAATGCTGTTATGCAGAACCTCCAAAGACGTGGAAAGCGTATTCTTACAGCTGAAGAATTTGCAAGCACAATGAGATCCCAGAGAATTCTGGAAGATTGAAGGAGTGCTCATACAAACTGTATTTACCAATGTTGAAAAAGGTGAAGGTGATAATGGACTAATGCTTTTGCTTTTATATACTCGAATTTAAAATTGAAAAGAGAAAATGAACCATTTTAGGAAGAATGCTGAGTTTTGAGTCTGAAAGACCTGGGACTCAGGTGTGGGAAATCTGGCTCCCCAGCTCTGCTATTTCTTAGCCGCACAACTCAGTAAGTTAATGTCTCTGAGCTTAGTTTTCTCATTTATATAATAAGGATAACAATACTCACTTCAGCAGGTGGGAGCAGGAGAGATAATAATAGTAACGTCTGACATTTGGTGAGCATCTGTTGAGTCGTGGGCATTAGATGAAGAGTTTTGTGATGCAATGAGCTTACAGAAAGGTCAGTAGCTTCAGTGCCCAAGGTCACTCAGTAATAAGTGCCAAGCTAAGAGTTGAACTCAGACACTTAGATTGCAAGATTCTAATAACTATTCCTTTATATTAATATCCCCACAGTTGTGCTGGGGCCAGTAGGCACTCAAATAATGACAGTCGTTAACTTTGTAATATCTTTGGCCCACTTGACTAAGGGACCTCGATTATTTAAGACTCCTTTCACGCGTTATATTTTCTTCCTATTCTTGGAACAAGCCTGCTCATATACCCAAGATGCATCACTCTGATGAGGCATAGGCCACATTTTTCTAAAATTCTCAACTTTATATTTTTTTCAAGTGATGGGGAAAAAAAAAGAGAAAAATCCCTATCAAACCCCAGACATATTCATCAAAAATTAACTCAATAAAGTTATGAATAAAACAGTCCAATTAGAGAAATGATTTGAAATGCAGGTCGTTCTGATGAGAGAATTAGACTGGTTAACTGATTTATTCTAAATGGGACTAATACAGAAATGTCAGGGCCTGGGAGCCAAGTAGATCTAGGGAATTATAGGAGCAAGGTTTGGATTGACATGGTAGCAACCCTATAGTCTATAGCGAGGTTAACGTAGGTATTGGGTCAAAGACCAGGCCAGAGGTGGCTGGCAGCTCAATGCATGAGAAAGCATTTGAATATCAGCATGATGTCATTTCTGAATCTTGCCTGTTGGTGTTGGGAAGGCATTTGAGCCCAGCCAGGCCTCACCCACTCAAGCTCTGTGACCTTCCCACTCTTTCCAAGGTCAGGGAAATATGCATTTAATAGCCTCAGCCAATGGTTTCCATGAGCTTCTTTCTTATTCAGATCCTGGGCAGATTTTAATGTGCAGGAGGCTCTGGCTGATCTTGTGCACACAAATCAGTTTGACTGAATTATATTTTTGAAAAAGAGAGAAAAGAGCTTAACTCAACAATTAACCTTTGTTCCATTTGTAGCTTTCCTTTTCGGTCCTGACTTATTTTCATTTCCCAGCAAATGTCCTGGCCATATGATGCTGTGTAGGGACACCAGGCACAGGCGGGTTGCATCTTGCATGCTGAATTGTGGCTGTGGGTGGCAGAGAGGACCAAATACTTCAGTACAGAGTAACAAAAAGGGGCTCTATTGGTACTTAGCTGTGTCCACTGGTGCTTAGCTATGCAAATCTCATGATGTCATCTTTAAGATTTGAGCTAAGCCTTAACTTACAAGCAATATGTGTTAGTCTGTTTTCTGTTGTTATGGCAGAATACCTGAGGATAGATAATCCATAAAGGAAAGATGTTTATTTTTGCTCATGTGTCTAGCGTCTAGAAAAGTGCATGAGCATGGTGTCAAGGGTGGCCTCATGCTGTTTGTAGAGGTGGTGGAATGTGGAAGGGCAAGTGAATGTGAGCAGAACAGACCGAAGAAGAGGAAAAACCTGGCTTTAGGAGAATCTGCTTCATAATACTAATACAGTCCTGTAAGATGGGGAACACAGGTGTAAAAGATATTAATACATTCATGAAGGCTCCTCTCCAGAGCGATGAACTCTTCCTACTAATCCCCACTGCCCAGCAGCTGCTTTAAGGATGAGGCCTGAATGTGAGCTTTCACTGGGGAAAAACCATATTTAATTCATAAACTCAATATTTGAAAAGAAATCTAGTGCTTATTAGAAGCTTGACAACTCACAATACCTATCCTCTACTCTCTTTTCTCTAGCAGAGTAACGATTCTCCACACCTTGGGTGAAAATTGGTAATAAACAAGCCAACAAACAAATGGCACAAACAACAAATCACTAACTTGATGTTTGTAGAGCAGACCAGAAAAACCTTTCTCTGTTCCTGGGGGAAGGGGGCAAAGCATAAAAGCCACAGAGTAAGACACAAAGAGGAGAGCAACCAGAGTGAGAGAGGACACGGCACAGGCAAAAAGCCCATGCAGTGTTCAGGTGGTCTGGAGAGCAGGGGATGGATGACATGTACTCTGTTCTGTCTTGAATTCCAGAATCCATGTTCCCCCAACAGTCAAGAAATGAACTTATGAGGCAAGGAGGGCCACATTTTAATGGGACGCCAGCAATGGAACTGGAGTGACTGTCAAAGAACGCAGGCACCGCATGTAGAGCCCCTTTCCCGTCTTTGAGAGAGCCTGGATATTGGATATAACACCTTACTGTGGAAACTGGTGTCAATTATGACCATAACCCCAACGCTAAAGATAGTACCTTGGTCAGAACTAGGGAGCATGATAGAGAGCTCAAGGCAACATCGACTTTCTTTACAGCCATGGCCATTTTTCTTCCATCTCTTCTTCACTAATTAATTCATGCAGAGCAAATGGAAATGTGCCTCGGAGATGAATACGTGTGGCAGGCAGCTGTATCTTTGGGAAGCCTGGATGTGTGGTTCACAACCATGAACGATGGACACAGATTGGCAAACGTTCAGTTTAGAGGTCAGCTTCACAGATGGTGATGTGGAAGCCCTTGCAGCACTGACCCTTGGCGCTGTACTCAGCACAGACTGGTAGCAGCAAAAGATATAGACACTGAACTTTCTAAGCCCGGCTGATCTTCTTTCTAGTTTGCCTTTTGCAACAGCAGTGACTTAAAATATGTTATAAGGGGCACAGCTCCCAGAAATCACAATAGAACCAGCGCCTCTAAATAAAAAAGTCCGTATTTTATGCCAAATTGATACACTCTTATACTCAATGCTGGTCCATATGAGTTAAGGGACACTCATTGTTTAGAAACTCACATGAAAGAAAAGAAACACCCAAGAAAATGCTAACTGTTGGTTTAAGATTTTGCTCTGTGAGTTGAAAAAAGCAACAGCAGCGACAACATAAGCAGGGCAGGTTAGCACTGTAACGTATTATTTTTCAGGTCAGGGTTTCAGAACTACTTTTGTTTTTGAGGGACAGACTCACTTGGCACACTAGACCTCAGAGGTAGTCGTCCCATCTCCAACCCTTTGTGTCATCCTCAGCCTCCTAGACTGTCCTTGTCACTCAGGCTGTGGTCAGTGATTGTCCTCATCAATGGACTTCAGCATCCATTCCTCTCCCCATGAGCCTCTTCCCATTTCCAGTCTTGGACCTACAGAATGTCAAGGTCCTTGTGTAAGTCAATGGTCCCCTAGATTCCTTCCATCCATGGCTACAGTCCTGCGTCATCTGTGTGGGTCAGGAAACTACATCCAACAGAGCATATTCCTCCTTTGTAGCTCTTCTTGGCCTGAAGATGGTTTTATAAACTGCAAAGGTAGATAATTTCTTTATAAACTGCAAAGATAATTTCTTTCTATGCAGCCAGTGATTGTCTAGGATTGAAGGGGATTCTAGTAGATAATGTCAGTAGGTTCTTAGTGGAACTGTTTCTGTCACAGGGAAGGTGTCCACAAAATTTCTATTGGAGGAATGTGTGTGACTGAATGAAAGAACAGAAGAATGGATGAGTGAATAAAAGACTCAATGAATGCATAAAAATTGAAGTATGACTGACTATTATAATAGGTGAAATGTGTGGAAAGGAGCCAATGAATGAGTAAGTGACTGATGCATGAGTGATCACAGTTAAGTTCTCATTATAACTGCAAATGAACCCAGGCTGGTTTTGCACTGAGGCCACCTTAGGCTGGGCTGGCATGTGTGGTCCTCTCACATATAAGGATATACTCCTTAGAATATCGGTTAGAGTAGCGATTTTCTCCTCTATTGTTTTGAATTTGGACTAGATGATGGTTACTATTTGTCCTCAAATGATTAGACAAACGTTGAGGCAGATAAAAAAGAGCTTCATCAATTTTGAGCTCCCAAATGAATATCCATCTAACTCAAGCTAGATTTCCAGAGCCGATCTGTCATTCTGTCAGTCTGATGTTACATTATGTCAATCTAATGTTAATTAAAATGATAATTAGAAGAGAGTTTTCAAATAGCCTCTCTCCCTGGGCAAGGGAGCCCTCTCGCTGGGCTGATTTTGGAGGGAGAAGCAGCAGGAATGGGACAGGAAAGTGCAATGGGTTTTTTTTTTTCAGGCTCACAGCTACCCCAGGCATCTGCTGCTCTGATGGGGTTCAGAGAGCAGTTTGGCATTCAAGTTTAACTGTGATTTAGTGATCTAAGAAAGGGGGAGGCAGAGCCGGGTGTGGTGGCGCAGGCCTGTAATCTCAGCACTTGGGAGGCTGAGGCAGGAGGATTGTTGTGAGTTCGAGACCAGCCTGAGCTACAAAGTGAGCTTAAGGCCAGTCTGAACTGCATAGTGAGACCCTGTCTCAAAAAAACAAACAAACAAAAAAACAAAACAAAAAAAAAAAAAGAAAGAAAGAAAGAAAGGGGGAGGCAACCAGAAGAGAGAAGAGGAAAATCCTTGGCATTTACAGCCGAGCTGTAAGGACTAGCATTCTCATAGACTCAGTGTGACTCTGAGCTAACGTCTTAAAAAGTGGTCTCTGAGCAAGAGTGCTGTGAGCCTCAGTTTCTGGATCTATGAAATGGGCCAGTGGCATCCACCTTATTCCACAGCATCACTGTGAGGGGAAATGAGATGAAAGCGGAACGGATTCACTGGCTCTAAGGTGTAGTGATACTGGAAATCACAGTTCTTGGAGGAACTCTCCAGAGAGGTTGGGTAAGGATTCTAACAAACCATGACTACCATGATTTAATTCAAAGTTCAATAAAAGTACAAACCCAACTCTGAGCTGTACTTGGCTGCTGGTTTTTTTTTTTTTTTTTTTTTCCTATTTTTGAATAATTCAGCTCAAGCCTTGGCGGGCTCTTTCCCAGCCCTCCTTGGCCTATTGCTTTCTCCCATGCTAAAAAGGAAGGGGCGATAAGTTCACCGCTTGACTGCCTGACATGACCATCTGGTTGTTCGGGCCCCATCACATCTGTGCAGCCTGTGCGGTTCTGGGAATGCTGATGCTAAGCAGGATTGCATGACTTCTTATCCTGATCTGCCTTTCTGGTAGCAATACAGAGGAGGGAATAAGGGGCTGCTGAGTCCCTGCAGGCCTACTGTGTGTGTGCACTGAGCTAGGCTTCAACACATGTGGTCTCCCATGATCATCACTGAAGCAGACACTGAGGTACACATTAATCTTCCCTCACAGACAGGCAAGGCCAAAAAGGTCAAGTCATTTGCCCAAGTTCAACACACATGCAGAGAGAGAAAGATAGATAGAATCAGAATTAAAACCCTAATCTTGTTGAGGACAATGCAATGAAATATCCATGAGACAGGGCAAAGGTTCTGTTTTCTCTGCAATCTTCAGGCTGGGTATGAGCCGCATCTCTGGGGATGAATGAGCCAGCATAGGCCAAGAGAACATCTTTCTGCATCATCTATTCTGCTTCAGCGAATGTGTGAAAGGGAATAGGAAAAGGGAGAGAAGTTGGTACCCCAGGGCCAGAGGGAGGGAAGGGGCTGTGTGTGCTAGAGAAGGGCAAGAACTGAAGTTCAGAGAGTAGCTGAGAGACAGCTGAAGGGTAACTTAGGTAAAGAGCATGCACAAATGGCCTCAGACCTGCTGTCCTCTGCAGAGTACCAATTACAGTGCTATGGTAGGCTGCTCTACATTCTTCCTAGGTCCCAGTGAGGTGCTTCTTCCTCATGCCTCAGAGGCACTTGGTCTTTGAGGATCTGAGAGAACAGGTAGGAGGCACAGTTGTGCGGCTCCATGCTGGCTGCTATAGCGTGTTTCTAAGGTTCTCAGTGTTGAGTGCAGTGCGACACAGCCCCCAGAGCAGGAGCTGGGACTCTGGGTCAAGGTCTTAAGGGGTCTTATCCAAGACTGAATGCCTCAGCAGGAAGAAGAATTAGCAAATTTATTCATTAAGGAGACATTGACACTTCTATTATAAAAACTAATCATTTGTTTTTATTGAGATCTTTCTTCCTGATTAAAGCCATTAGCACCAATGAGTAACCATCAGTCAATCAACAAGTGTTCCATATGCCCCACTCCTGATTGCAGCCCTGACACAGTCAAGCTGACCTCTTACTCGCCTCTTCATGCTCTCCACTCATGTGGTCCAAGCCACCAACATTTCTCATCAGGGCTGTCCGGATAGCTCCCAGCTCAGATGTTTTACATCTCGGGCAACAAAGGCCTCGTCTAACCTCAGTGTTCCTCCTCAGTTGTGCCCACTCTCCCAGTAGCCTGGTAGACTCTTCATACACATCCAATCCTTGCCATTGAGAAGTACAGCAAGCTCTTCTGTCCTCAGTCTTGTCCAGCTCCTTACTATTGTTTACCTCCTCAGAGCTCAGACCACAAGTTATTTTCAGTGAAGCCTTCGGCATCCCTCTCAGATTGGAGCAGGTCCTTGTGCATATCCTGCCCTGTTCCTTTCAGCCCTGGACCAATTTGTTTTCCCTGTTCTTCCTGGAAGGCCAGCTCTATAGTGGTAGAAAGCATTTCATTGTACTCATATCTGGTTTTAGGGCCAATATTAAAATGAGGTGAGCAAGGTGTCTACAGAACGTAAGAAGATTCACAAGCTCTCAGGTACCCACAACAAGCTTCCAGCAGCCTGACAGCAAGTCCTGCCTGATTCCTTCTCCATAGTACCTTACTCACCTGTCTTTCCTCAGCCTTACCTGGCTTTCCAACTCTTGGCTTAAGTCTTGTCACATGGAAGCCTAGTGCAATGAGTTCTTTTTTGTTGTTGTTTGTGTGGTATAATGTGTTCTCCTTCTTCTTTTTTAAAAAATTTGTTTTGGTGCAGGGTCTCACTACACAACTTGGCCTTGTAGTGATCCTTCTGTTTTTGGCCTCCCCAGCACTGGGATTACAGGTGTGCACCATCATTCCAGGTTTCAATGGCTCACTCAACACGCCTGGGGACAGGCTTGGTGTGACATGTGATGCCAGGAATTGAACCCTGATCCCTGCACTTGCCTAAGCAGATGCTTAGTCTGCTGAGCTATCCTGTTGGCCCTGGTTTAATCGGTTCTTACAGAAAGAACAAATGAGTTGAAAAAGAGCAAAGAGAGGATGTAGCAAGAGTCAGTGTTCAGAGTGGAGGAGAGAACTCAAGTGGTGAATCCAGGAGAGGGCCTGAGGGGCTGTGAGGAGGCTGGAGGCTCAGCCCTAGAAGAATCTGGCTGGTGGAGCAGAGAGGATGTGACTGACACTTGGGTGAGGATGGCATTCATGGCTGGATGACAGGAGTGCCACCTGGGAGAGGGGAGAAGGTCAGGTAAGGAGAAGGAGGAAGAGGAAAGGAAGATGAATGGTTATGAAAGGCAGAATTGGTCAGTTGGCTAGGACTTTTCCCCGCTGTCCCAGCTGGAGGTTGTAATCCGGGTTTGCCTGAGCCCCACTGGAGGGTGGAGCCTTTCATGGAGGAGCTCTCATCTTTCTCAGGTATCCCTGGGCTTCTGTTTCTGCTAAGGCCATGCACAACTGCAGGCAGGCGCCCCAGGCTCTTCTGACTCACAGAGGAGCAGCCCTTGGTCCCTAATAAGGACTTTCTGCACTGAGAATGCCAAACACATTTTTCTTTTAAATTTTAATTTGGTCCTGTTACTGAAATCACATTAGGATCCACTCTACTCCTCAACATGATACCTTTTAATGGTTTTCAGATATGTAGATCAAACAGGGTCCAAAGAGTCCTGCTCTCCTCTGATCCCTCTCTCCATGGTTTCCACTTTTTCTCTCTTCTTTCCTCTAAGCAGGACATGAAGTTTGGTCTCATCTATGCTTGCCCATAGGCCCCACCACCCGCATGTGCTGCTCTGATGCGCCCCTTCATGCACACTCCTACTGAGTGAAACCTGCCAGACCACCCTCTGGGGATGGTGGAATCTCAGCTTGCCCTTCAGTTGCACTGATTCACTCCATGGCTTTGGGCAAGTCATTTGGACTCTATGGGTCTCAGATAGAGTTGGGTGGCCTTGGACTGGAAGATATGATAGTCTCCTAATGTTTTTATTTGAGAGTCTTTGGATTCTTCTGAGGGGTGGCAGGGGGATTTATTTAGCCCAAGAAAGTTCAGGCTTTCTTAGTGACATTTGGCTGCAGCAGCTGGTCAGTGTGGTGGGAGCAGCTAGGGCCTCATATTACATTCTGGAAAGGAACTGAGGAAAAAGGTAGAGCTAGAGCTAGTGCTACAGCCAGGGATAGGGATATAGATAGAGATAGGGATAGGGATAGGGGTAGGGATAGAGATGGGGATAGGGATAGAGATAGGGATAGGGGTAGGGATAGGGATAGGGATAGGGATAGGGATAGGGGTAGGGATAGGGGTAGGGATATAGATATAGATAGGGATAGGGATAGGGATAGAGATGGGGATAGGGATAGAGATAGGGATAGGGGTA